>JANDJT010000124.1:15595070-15609448 GCA_024331685.1 Stegophilus panzeri | reverse complement strand
CTTGTGCCCGATGCTTCCTGGGATAGGCTCCAGGTTTCCCCATGACCCTGAAAAGGATAAAGCGGTATAGAAGATGGCTGGATGGATGAATAATTAATCCATCCTGCATTCTTGTTGTGTATTATCCAGATCAATATAGATGATATTCACTTCATCTCTAGCTTTGGGTATGCCTCCTGGCTGTCCTACTGAATCTATATACGCCTTAGCTCCTATCTCTATGATTCCTCTTTGTATTTCCCTTAACAGGCTGTTCCAAATTCCAGTTCACCATTGTGATCTCCTGAAGCAATCGCAACCGAGCGCATAGTCCTGTCCATTCTTTGAGTAATGTGTCTCTCAAATGTTTTCCTCTACAAAGCCAAAAGAAATCAGCCACTGCTTCTGTTTGCTCCTCATATGGGAATATGAACAGAAATGCCAAAGTTTGGTTTGTGCATTCCTTTATTATCGTCATATTCTTGGGTACTGTTGCATGAATAACATATGTCTTTTTTAGGACATATGTTTGCTGGAAAGAGAGTGACTCTTTCCAGCAAACATATGTCCTAAAAAAAGACTTATTCATTGCTAGGTTCCAAGTCACAACGCAATTACCTTGGAATTTTCCCAGCTCATGTCTTCCATGTGATTTATTAAAACAGTCATATTTGAGTGTGCAATCTACTTCATACACTGAAGGGATCTACCTCTTCTTACCTCTTAACCCTGGCACTCTTCTCCCCATTCTGATGAATTGTAATTCTTTGTGTAATCTGGATTACCTAAATATGATGAACACTCAGCAGGGCAGTAGGGCCTTTTGTGCTCATTCGTTATGTTACAAAAATACACTGCCTGTAGTCATATTGGTTGGGCACCACTACGAGTTTTCTCAAAGGTGACAGGGTGCATAACAAAAAATTCCTCATTTGTGATTTATTCGCTGTATACATTGCCCATTTATACCAAACATTGTTTTGCGGTATTTCCAGTAACTTTTCTTTTCCCTCTGCACCATTAAATTTCTGTTTGGATATTTGGGTTCCCTTATTTAATTTTTGTTTTATGAGAGCTGGTCTAGAACTGTTCTGGAGATCAGCCAAGGGCTGAGAAATCAATTGTGGGGAATCTGCTTGGTGACTAGTGGAGGGGCCTGGGTCTGCAGGATCAGCGGTAACAGGTATGCTGCTTTGAGTATCAGACCTTTTTTTCAGTTTCTGGGTCAAGTTCAGGATCATACATCATTGTGCAACGAAATTCAGATTTTGGTATCTGCCCCAGGGATCTGTGCCTCAATGAACTTTCCCCATTTTGTAATGCTCTACATAATTTCCTAATTTCCCTAGCCAGTAAACATTTGCTTTTGTTCTGAAACTACCATTTGCCTTTTATTCCCCCTATTATCTACATACACTCCATCTGGCCAACACCAAATCTGGAGATCCATTTTACACAATGCATCTCTCCCTAATAAATTAATAGGAGTTTGTTCTTACACCAACATGGGCAATGTTATACTTTTGTGTGTGGTTTGTAAACAAATTGGTGTTGGCATATGCTGTATGGAAATCAGATAAAAAAATAAAACAAAAGGAGACAAAGTATGAGAAAAATAATTGATTTTAGTGAGGGCTAATTGGACTGGTGGGAGAGTAATCAAGGGGAGAAAAGGGCTGATAATACAGCGTATGACCAGGAGAAGAACCAGAATGTGCTGACGTGTAAGGAGGAGTGTAGCCGGGGCTACTAGGGGAGAAGGGAGGAGAGTGGTCAGAATCAGGATCAGAATAGGTCATGTCGTCATCAGCATGTTGGTCAGATGAATTGTCGGGCGAGATAACAAGGCAGGGATCAGTTTGAGTGGAAGCATCCGCATACAACTTAGCAGGACTGATCCTGTATCTCAGGGGTGGTGGAAACCCAGAAAGGTCAGAGGGAGTGCGGAGAACCTCAACCAAGAGGGCCAAATCCGCAGAGAGGTGTGCAAGCTGATAGCAAGTATTCAGGTCAGATCTTCAAAGGCGGGGGGAAAAAGGAATTGATGTTCAGCTGTAGAAAGACACAAAGAAGAGCCGGTCCAGTGAATGACCCAGTAAACAAAAGAAGCACAAACACACACACAGAAACGTAGGGGTGGGAAAGAAAATAGAGCTAGGGACTGAAAACAATACTAGGATTTACACACACACACACACACACCCAGAATGTATAGGCAGGAGTAAAATGGAAAGACAAACACACATTAGGTAGAATAAGACTAAAAAATGAAACTTACCCATGACTGAGGAAAAACAAAGAGCAGTGCGACCAAGCTCCTCTCTCAGTGAAAATCAGCTCAATAATGACATGAAAAGCAGAAGTCAGTTTTTAAAAAATAGAGACAAAGATAGGGCAAACATAAGGGGATTGGAAACCACCAAAAAGGCAAACATAAGGGTTATCAGAATTCACAGAAACCTGGAGATAATGGGAAAAAGAAAATACACTTATATTGACATAATGGGTTTGGAAAATAACCCACAACGCAGAGATCTTGGTGTCGGAAAAAACAACCAGGGGCGGGAACTAAGAAAGAAGAACTGTATAAATAGGGGAGCCTCATTTTTGGGGTTTTTTTGGATGACTCTTGGGATGTCTCAACTGTGTGGATCTCGTGTGGCGGAACAATAAACTTGGACCTGTGCTTTTCCTCACTCACTGGTTCTTGGTGTTTTCTTTCTTCTTCAATGAGCTATTGGATGTAAGTACCCAGTTCTATGATAAGTTCTAATAGTGTTAAGATAGTGGACTAAAATTGGCTCCATACATAGGAATTAGCTGTGCTTGTCCCGAGAATCCTACTGTCTTTGCAAATTTTCCAGACAAGGGGAGGTGAGAGGTGTAATTTGGACTTACACATGTGTAAGTAGCTCGAGTGTCTACCATTATTGGTGTAGATTTTCCGTCTATTTTAACCTGCAGCAAAGGTTCTTGATCAGCAGTTGTTAAAATTGAAAGCTGACCCTCCCCTATAGGATTCTCTGGGCATCCCTGATTTGGCCCACCCCACAGGTTCACTGGGCTTTGTGTAGGCTCTCGATAGGGCTGACTCACCTCCCCTCTACCCCTGGCAGGCTGTTGCCATGGATTGGTGGGGCAATATCGCCTGTTGTGTCCAGCCTGTCCACATCCCCAGCATACTCCTGGAGGACCAGGATTGGGTCTGACTCTTCCTCTCTGTCCTCCCTGTGGTGGCTTTCTTTTCCAGCCCATCTTGTTTGGTTGCTGAGTGAAGACAGGCAAGGGAGACTGTTACAAACCTGCAGGAGCAGCCTGTGGGTTTGGTTGAACAAAAGGTGGGGGAGGTATATTCAAAGGACCTATAACCGCTTATTGTCCTTCCTCCTCTTTGTCTTTGACAAGAGCTTGAGTATTTTTCTTGCTTCTGTGTGTTAGCTCTTCAAGTTGCAGTTGTGCCAGCAACTGCGAAACGTTGCCTTAATTTTTTTTGTTGAACCACCACTTAATGCTTTCAAATATTGACTTTGGACATTATGGTTTTTAGACTGTAAATGTAAAAATTGGTGTTCATGTTGACAGTTATTAAGTTAATGTTACTTAAAAATAATTATCATTATGGCCAAAACGTTAATTCACCATATTTATAACACTGTGTTGTATCAACATAAAAAGCCTAATGCAAAACATTGACTTAATTTTTTTGGATGACCCAATGCTTTCCTCATTAATTGCAAAAATGAGTAGGTATTCATTTATGCATTTATCTAATCATGTGGCAGCAGTGGAGTGCATAAAATCATGCAGATATGGTTCAGCAACTTCTGGTAATGTTTACATCAGAATAGGGAAAAAATGTGATCTCAGTCATTTTGACCGTGGCATGATTGTTAGGCAGGCTGGTTTGAGTACTTCACTGCTGATCTGCTGATCTCCTGGGATTTTCACACACAACAGTCTCTAAAGTTTATTCAGAATTTGTAATAAAGAAAAAACATCCAGTGAGTAGCAGTTCTGCAGACAGAAACGTTTTGTTGTTGAGAGAGGTTAACTGAGAATGGACAGACTGGTTAGAGCTGACAGAAAGGCTACAGTAACTCAGATCCTTCCCTTAGCCATGGCTAAGGTAAGTAAGGCTGAAATACAACCGCCACAGAATCAAACTCACAAGCTGAAGCATCATGATTAGGCCAAGAAATACCTGAAAACAATTTCTTAAAGGTTTTATGGACAGATAAAATGAGAGTGACTCTAGATGGACCAGATGGGAGGGCCCATGGGTGGACCACTAATAATATGAGGAGGGTACTGCTGTGGGCTGGCATCATTAATGATGAGCTAGTTGGACCTTTTCAAGTTAAAGATGGACTGAAACTCAACTCCCAAATCTACTGCCAGTTTGTAGAAGACACTTTCTTCAAGTCAGCAACATTCATGAAGGCCATGATTTTGCAGGACAATGCTCCATCACATACATCAAGGCACACCACTGCTTGGCTAGCCAGCAAAGGCATCATAACAGACTGATGACCTGGTCCCCTTCCTCACTTGACTGAAATCCTATTGAGACCTTCTGGGCCATTCTGAAACATGGGATTTACAGTCGTTGAACAGAATTTGGGAGGCTGTGGTGGATACGTCATCTAAAACTGATTGTGAACGGATCCAGAAACTGACAGATTCAATAGAGGGAAGGCTCATGGCGGTTATTGAAAAGAAGGGTGGCTATGTTAATCACTGAATAGTTTTGAAGGGCCAAAATAGCTTTGTTAATTGTTAAATATTATTTATTACATAATACTTTAAGACTGAAGAATAAACAAGTGGAATTTAAAAAAATTTAGTTGCCTAATAATTGTGCACGCTAATAATTTCCTCTGAGAAAGACATATTTAATTTTTTTCTTTGTTAAACATTTTATTTTGATGTGAAATAAACATATAGGATCAACTAAGACCACTGTATTTGTTCCCCAATAAAATAAAGCTGAGAAATACCATTTACCTTATAATTGTTCACGCAGTGTAGAACATTGGGATGTGGTAGAACAGGAGATTTTCTCAGCATGAAAATGCACCTGAAACATCTGCAGGAATTGCGTGATGCAATCATTTTAACATGGACCGGAATCTCTTCAATATCTTGTGGAATCCATGCCATGAAGAATTTAGGCTGTTTTGAGAGCAAAGGGAGGCCCTACCCAGTATTAGTCTAGTGTTCCTAATAAAGTGTTTGGTGAGTGTATATTTCATATAATTATGACAAAATAAGCACATGCTTTGGTAAAAACCTCACCATTTATATAGACAGCAAAAAGTACACTGTATTATCTGAAAACCAAACTTTCCAAACACTCAACACCGATATATTCATACATTGGCATATCAAATTACAATTAGGGTTGATGAAGAAGAAAAGTTTTCACTTAGAATATAATAAAGTAAAATAGAATAGAGTTTTATCAGATGTTATGGTCCCATTTGTGTTACTTGTCTTTGTATGTTTAGTGTTCTGTGTATTTTGTATGTTCATTTGAGATTTTCCAGGTGCAGTCGATTCCTGGTCCAATCTTGTGTTCAAGACCAATACTTACAGCTTTTCCTGTGGCTTGTTACTACAAAAACATTATAGTTGGTCATTTATTTATTGCAGAAAATGACCCAATATTACATGAGTGGCAAAAGTATGTGAACCTTTGCTTTCACACCTTGCTGGTGTGACCCCCTCGTGCAGCAATAACTGCAACTAAATGTTTCCGGTAACTGTTGATCAGTCCTGCACATCGGCTTGGAGGAATTTTATCCCGTTCCTCAGTACAGAACAGCTTCAACTCTGGGATGTTGGTGGGTTTCCTCACATGAACTGCTTACTTCAGGTCCTGCCACAACATTTCTATTGGATTAAGGTCAAGACTTTGACTTGGCCATTCCAAAACATTAACTTTATTCTTCTTTATCCATTCTTTGGTAGAACAACTTGTTGGTTTAGGGTCATTGTCTTGCTGCTTGACCCACTTTCTCTTGAGATTCAGACAGATGTCCTGACATTTTCCTTTAGAAATTGCTAGTATACTTCCGAATTCATTGTTCCATCAATGATGATAAGTCGTCCTGGCCTAGATGCAGCAAAACAGGCACAAATCATGATACTACCGCCACAATGTTTCACAGATGGGATAAGGTTCTTATGTTGGAATGCAGTGTTTTCCTTTCTCCAAAAATAACGCTTCTCATTTAAACCAAACAGTTCTAATTTGGTCTCATCTGTCCACAAAACATTTTTCAATAGTCATCTGGCTTGTCTACATGATCTTGAGCAAAACTGCAGATCGACAGCAATGTTCTTTTTGGAAAGCAGTGGCTTTCTCCTTGCAACCCCGCCATGCACACTGTCGTTGGTCAGTTGTCTACTTTTATGATTTGTGTGAAAATCTGATGATTTGATGAAGTGTTCACAAACGTTCACGCACCACTGTAATACAAGACATTTAAAATAAGTAATACTAAATAAAAGTTATAAATAAATAAAAGCTGTTATACAGTGGTTGTATAAGAGAATCAAATGATAAACCAGCATTAAACATACCTACAAAGTTCTTGACAAAGTTCTTTTAGAATGTCAGAACAATCATCAAGCGCTAAGGTAAAATTAGTGACTTAATCACAGGTGGATTTAGTAGCAAATAACAATACTTTGGTTTACTATGTCAGGATTTATGATAAAGTTTCTAGTCATCCAAATATCTTTAATATATTCTTCCATATTCGAGTCCAAATCTGGCTGAACTGAAACGTATGTCCTTGTTCCTGTTGCTGAATATATAGTGAAAACAATAAAGGGCCTAGAACAGAACTTTCTGGGATGCCATATTGCACTCTTTTAGGCGCTTAAAGCTCTCCAGATGTTAACAGTCTGTTTAAAATGATCTAAAATCCAAGCATCTGCCCATCAAAACCATCTGAGAAGTAGTGATGTTTTTACGCCTATCGAAAATTTCATAGTCAACTGTGCATCAAATGCAAAAAGTTTTCCTACAAAACTAAAACAGAAACCTGAACACAATCTGAGGCCAGCGGCAGATCACTGACCCACTTTAGCTAATACTGATTCTGTGCTATGATGTATCCTGAACCCTGACTGAAATACAGCATGTTTATTATTCCTTTCTAGGAAATTACAGTGCTGTTGAGCAACAAGTTTCTCCAAAATTTTTGAAAGAAAAGGCATGTTGGAGTTCAGACTGTAGTTAGAGAGAACTGAGGGGTTGGCATGCGGTTTCTTTTGGAGAGGCTTAATAACAGCAAGCTTGAAGAATGTTGGTACATTAGCATTGAGTTTACATTGTTTATTAAGGGTCCCTTTATCAATAGTAATAGTTTTCAGAGCAGCTTAGATGGAATCAAGTCTATTACACATGTTGGTTTAGAAGAGAGCATCAGGGTATGGAGGTCAGTCAAACTATTTGGAATAAATTCGACAAGATGTTATTGCATTATGACATAAAATGACTGTCTGCTATCCAGTACTGCTGTAGAGCGCATTCGACTACTGAAAGCCTGCTGCTGTATTTTAGCTTTGATGGCTTTCATTTCCTGCTGAATAAAAAATACAGCTACTAAGGAGTGGTGGGATTTGTGCGTCATAATTACACACATTATTTGTTAGTTTCTATACAGTATTTTAATTTAAATTTCTGATTTCGTCCTTTTAATGGTTTTCCCTATTTGTTTTATTTTTATCTGCTGTATGACTATTATATTTGGATTTGCCCTTGTTCTAATTAAGACACCTGGATCCTACGTCCACCATGCTGTAACAATGTAACACATAAAATCTGTATACTTTCCCCACCCTTGTTTAAATTCACAATAATAGCTCACAGTAGCCTACATTATTAACCTCTATACAGAGAAAAACTGCAACAACCTGGTTAAATATACAACATACCATGTCGTGTTAACTCGTATGCCATCTAAGGCACTGAATCTCCCAGTGCGTTAAACTGAACAAATTATCAACCAGCAAGTTGTCATTTCTTGTAAGAAATGCTATTTATTCTCATTTAATAAGAATGGAAATCTGGACTATCTATCTTGTATAGAAAATTAACCAAGAAAATGTTTGTTCTTTCTTTCTGATCACTAAAATTGGTTTTATCATCATTCAATAATAAATACTGAAACTTATATTGATAGAAAAAAGGGATTTTTGTCTTTATTTAATTTTAACTATATCTTCACTGACTTTTGTTAATAAAGCAGAGCCTAAGTAGAAACCTCCCCCTTTAATTTGAAGAGATATAATTTTTCATTTAAAATAGTGCTGTAAGATACGTGTAATTAGAAAAAGACTGTCCAAGCAAGTTTTAGTTCCTCGAGTATCCCATGTGGATAATTTTTCCAGACCTTTCCCCCATTTTCTACCAATTTGGACACCTGCCAATTTCTACCCACGGTCAACTTTCCCCTTTCAAACAACAGCTACCAACTGAGAGGCTGAAGCCTAACATGCTCCAACCGCTTCTCATACTGTGTTGCAGGGCAGCATAACACTCTGGAGGAAAGCACTATCTTCCCTCTTCTGCATACATAAGCTCACATATGCCCACAATTGAGTAGTGTCACTGCGTTTAAGAGGAGAAAGAGAAAGATGCTGGCTATTGATCAGAAGGCAATGAGTTCAAACCCTAGCACTGTCAAGCTGCCACTGTTGGGCCCTTGAGCAAGGCCCTTAAATCTCAACTGTGCAGAAGTATCAATGAGATAGACGTAAGTCACGCTGGATTATAGCATCTGCCAAATGCCATATATGAAAACGGCGTATAGTATCCCTCCCAGTGATAACATCCAACTTTTCTCCCTTATCTCCCAGCCACTGCTCAGGGCGATCACGTGACATCATCAGGATTTAAAATTGAGCTCTCCCGACAACAGGGTGTTTGTTTCCCACTCAGGAGCCCCTTTTTTGATTAAAAAAAAAACCAAAAAAACATAAATTGATAAGTTGTCAATCAAGAAAAAGAATGTGAAGCAACAGTACGTGATGTGTGATATGTGAAAATGTGGCATTTTAAAGATAACTAGGGCTTGCTAGATGAAGTAACTGCTCTTTAAAAAGACAAATTCTTGCCATATAACAGGAAGACTTTTCAAAAGTACAACATGTTGTCAAACTGATTCGGACAGTATGAGGCTGAGTATACAGATGTCGTCAGAGTCCTTCAAAATATGCTTCTGATCCCCAGGGCTGTTGTCATTTTCTTCTAAATGAGAACCTAAGGGGTAGAGAGAGAGAAAGAGAGAGGTTTTTATATTGAAGACCTAAATTATCCAGTCCATATAGAAGTTTTTTGTGATTCCTGAGGCCAAAAATGCTTGATTTTGCTGTGTCTTTTTTAAAAAATTGCTATGCAATTTGCAGAGGTTTTTTTTGTGGAAAGCTAAAATTGGCGAAATTGCAATTGCGTGAAATTATTTTGCATGGTCTTTCACAGTAATGTTTGTTGGTAAAATGAGACCGTTTAGCTGTATTTGTTAAAAGCATCATGATCGGAGTGTATCAATAAACCTTTTAGGCTAGTCAAGTAGTCCTGGCACAAATGCACAACACTTTGCTCATGATTCAATTCTATTCACAATACTGGCTTCGCAATTTCGATTTGATTCAATTCTCAGATTACTCTGAATAAAATTTAAATGAAGAAAAATGATGACTGAAAAGACTCGTCTTTAATTTCTGAAACAAACGACGCAAAACAATGTAATTTGGGTCAATTTTTTATATAAATAAATCAAACATTGCTATGAACAGATTTTCAATATTGTAACAAAATGTACAACAGGTTCACCATATCTAAAAAACAAATAAATAAATGTATAAATTCTGCCAAAATTTTTGGCTTGAATAAACAAAGTGTCTGACCTGGGACTTTGAAATTGACTGACTGAAACATAACGAGCTCCATGGCAGAAATAGAGCTCCAAATGCCCAGTTTCTGCAACGTTTGGTGTTGTTTAAAAGGTACTGAAAGGATCTTTTTAAATGCTATAATGTGGTCCTTTATATTCATATACTTTATATACATATAATGCATTCTGGTCACTGTAATCTGGTGCTATCGGGTGTTCAAACAGTGCAACTGCATACATGCTGATTTTCATGATGTGAATCACACACACACACACACACGGTTGTATAATTATAAGAAAAAAACAATTAATTTGTGATTAATTTCAGTTGACCCCATTTAAAATACAAAACATAACCTCCATCCATTTTCCATACCGTTTATCCTAAACAGGAGCCTATCCCAGGGGACTCGGGGCATGAGGCAGGGGACAGCCTGGACAGATTGCAAATCCATCGCAGGGCACAATCACACACACATTCACACACTACAGACAATGTTAGAGATGTCAATCAGCCTACAATGCATGTCTTTGGACTCGAAACATGAGAAACCACCGAAGCACGGGGAGAACATGCAAACTACGCACACACAGTGCAGCGGCGGTAATCGAACCCCCAACCCTGGAGGTGTGAGGCAAACGTGTTAACTGTTTTGTACAGCATTTTTCTTTTGACCTTTTCACAAATAGCAAGAAGGAAGATATCAATCTTACCCATCAATTAGGGCAAATCTTTAGGATAAAACTGGAACCTGGCAATATTGTGAGAATATCTATTTTGAAATTCATAAGATAGATCAGTCTAAAATTTTATTTGAATAGCAGACTCACAGTTTTTGAATAGTAGTCCTCTCCTCTTTGTGTTGTTCTTTGTTCTCCTTTGTAGGACCAGAAAGTGGGGGGTCCATTGAGGAAGGAGTCCCCAGATCTACTTCCACCATATTTGGTTCTGGCTGAGGTAAAACACCACTGTGAAATGCAAAGGCAAAGATAAATGAAGTTAAAAGCCCGGTTCACATGGCATAGACAGACACCAACCAACGCAGACAATCACCAACTTTTAAAAGTTGCTGTTGGATTTAGAATGCTGGGAAACATGACTGTCATGTTCACACTGCCCCAACACTAGCTCACACAGTCAGTGTGAGAGAAAAATGGACATACTGGGTTGAAACCAAAACACTAACATCCTCTTGTAGGAAACCAAGGTGTGTAAATGTCTACATGAGTTCCAGTTTACGTGAACATGATATGAGCAGAGCATAAGGACAGATAATGTACTTTGCATAGCACTGTAGCAGCTAAACCCATACAGTGATAGCTTAGTTGTGCCTCCCCTTGGCTAGCATAAAAACTAGCCTAGTCTCATGTTAGATAGACAAAAAGTTTGATATTTTATTGGTCTTGTAGCCCTGCAAACAAGGCAAGTTTTATGATAATTAGCCCTCACATGCAAGAAAAATGTAGGGAAACTGTCCAATTAGAACAGTGGTTCTCAAACTTTTTCAGCTTTTACCCCTTGTGTAGCGTGCATCCCTTTATGGCCCCCTAGAGTCGATATACAGTACTGCCCATTGCTATACACTAGTATAATCAAAAGATGTCTCTGTTTGGTGTCTCTTAGTGTGCTGTATATAATTGATTTCATTTATTAATATTTGTCATTTTTAAGTACATCATAGTTCAAAGGTTGACAATCCCGACTTACATACATGAATTAAAATACAAAACAAAACAATGTTCTAGAATTTCTATTCGGCCCCCGGTTTGAGAAGCACTGATTTAGAAGAAGTGTGAGTGCCTAGCAATAAGCGCACGGGCTTTCGCTTCTGTGGAGTTTGCAGGGACGCTTGCGTCGTCATCATGGCAACGGTTCGTACCCAGGTCGGATAACGTCAGCGTTTGATAGAAAATCATACACACTGCTCAGACTTTAAACGTGTCTGTTGGCGTCTGTCTGTGAAGTGTGAACTGGGCTAGTCTAATCTACTTTCTTAAGTTAACAAGAGACTACAATGCTTTTGTAATCCTGTTCCTTGGTTAAAGAACTGGCGATATTAACTGGGAGGACTAAAGTCTAACTAAACTTATAGGGATGACCAATACATTAAATCCCAAGATCGGATCTTGTTGTTGATGATAATAATAATAATAATAATAATTATTATTATTACTAAGCTATTATTGCAGGAACAGGGTTGGTGACCACTGATTTACGTCATTAGACTCCTATGGTGGTATAGAGTCATACCTTTTATAGAGCTGCAGCTCTTCTTGGGCCACCAGTAGCTGTGCTTTAAGCTGGTTCCTCTCCTGTAGAACCTCCTTTAACTCTTGCATTGTGAATCGTGGTCGGTTTGGGTCCTTCATATCGATCACCAGCTTGTCAAGCCCAATTATCTGCTCCAAGAGGTACAATTAAAAAAAAGTTATCAAATGTGTGGGCAGGGGTGACTCAGTGGTTAAAGGCTCTGGGTTACTGATCAGGAGTGTCAAACTGACACTGTTGGGCCCTTGGGCAAGGCCCTTAACCCTCAAATGCTCAGTTATATAAATGAGATGAATCTAAGTCGCTCTGGATAAGGGCGTCTGCCAAATGCCATAAATGTAATGTAATGTGTATTTATATTTTTTACCAAACAATGCAACATTCATTCTTCTTTTTTTTTTATAAGAAGAGGTATGTTGTACTGTTGCTATAGAGCATGGCAAATTCTTTTCATAATTAAAAGTTTCCACTGTTTTAAAAATTTTCCATGTTTGAGTCAGTGCCTCACACATCACTCACATTGTTACCGTTTTCATGAGAACCTTCAACAACTCGGTCCAGTTCTCCCTTCAGGTTGTCCCGCTCCATTCGGAGCTCCTCCAGCGACAGGTTATACTTGCTGACCATTATTTCAAACATTTCCAAAACTCGGACAATTTTGAATTGTAAATCTGAAACCTCCTGACCGCCACTGTTTATTTTTAACAAGTCTTTGCCAATGACGTATGAAATGTCATAAACATCTTCAACCCCAAGTTCCAGCGGGTCTTTTTCGAAAGCAGGAACCAGTGACCCGTCCTGCAAGTCTGCCATTTCCGTATTCTGTGTACAAAATATAAACAAAGCAATTCAAATGTGAAAGTAAACGTAAACGATAGGCTACGGTCATTAGTGGCTCAGGGAATACTGGTAAAGTCCACCCTACTCCAAAACCTTCCCCTTCCTTGTTCCCATTAGGGCTGAACAGTCCGGTTCCGGAAGTACAAATCACATCCCATTTTTACCACAGAGAGATCATGTAAAACTGGTAAAAAATAAATATATAAAAAACTGACTCAACATCAACTGCGAGGTTGTTAACTGTAGAAGACATCAGTCAGCCATCTGTCTGTTTGAAACTTTATTATTATTTTTGAAATAGTAATTTAATGGTAATTAAAGATGCCAGTGAGGTACTACATTACCCACAATCCTTAACGCGAGACTGACCAATGAAAGACGTTTCTGCTGTAAACGTATAAACACCGGCAGTGCATGTACGGAGATTCCATGAAGCGAGCTAATAAAACTCGCTTGATGACTGGAATAAAGTTGGTTTGACGTTGGACGATCGATATTCGCAGATATGCGGAAATTAAGGGACCGTCTCTAAAGTTACATACGACATTGTTAAACACGTTTCTAACTTCAATAGCATTTGAAGGGAATGACTTACACTCACACAACCAACTGTAAAGTGTTCATCTAGGTGTCAGGTATGACGCACACCTTTTACATTTTTGATATTTAACCCTACAATGCATGAACCAAAAAACCCTTCACGAATGCATAAAGGGGGTCAAAATGACCCGTACTGGATTGAATGGTTTTCTTCAAGAAGATGTCCTATTAATGAAATATATATATGTGACACCTAGATGAACACTTTACAGTTGGTTGTGTGACTACGTCATTCCCTTCAAATGCTATTGAGCTTTAAATTATGGTACATTTTGTGTATTGGCCCATTCTGTAGTGAAATACATGGCAATATTTACATATGATTTAATAGTTTATTTTGTTAAATATCAAAAATCTAAGAGGTGTGCATTATAGCTGACACCTAGATGAACACTTTACAGTAGGTTATATGACTGTAAGTCATTCCCTTCAAATGCTATTGAAGTTAGAATCGTGTTTAACAATGTCGTATGTAACGTTAGAGACAGTCCCTTAATTTCCAAATATCTGCCAATATCGAGCGTCCAACGTCAAACCAACTTTATTCCAGTCGCTTGATTTAGTGTACGAGTTCAATCCAGGCTCAGCAAAATTAAGGTGCAATTTATTTCCGGCGGAATAAGACAATAAACTTGTTTAACCTTTTTCATTTATTTCAGTAAAGCTTTCTGGGTTTTTATTTATTTATTTATTTATATGAATATATGTATAAATGATGCTTTGCTTTCATTATCATTTCATTGTATGTAATTTTTACATTTTGCTATGTATCTGTATTTTTG
>JANDJT010000124.1:15581798-15592202 GCA_024331685.1 Stegophilus panzeri | reverse complement strand
GTAAATGATAATCAGAAGCAAATTGCATATGTTTGTCTTAAGAAATCTGAGGTTGTTCATGATGTTTTGTAAAAGGATATTTCCTTAAATATGAAGATTTTACTAATGTACTTGTACTTCTTTGCATGAAAACAAAGAGAAAATCATGGACTTATGATTTTACTGGCCCGGCCCACTTGACATCTAATTAGGCTGTTTGTGGCCCCTGAACTAAAATGAGTTCGACACCCCTATTTATGATCAAATGTACAGTTTAAAGTTTAAACTTTACATTTGATCATAAATACCACGTGCCATCTTCATTATTCTCTTAGCGCAAGGAAAGTTTGTTAGATGTTTGCCAGATCTTGTAGTGGTGAGGGAACGAGTCAACAGGAGCAGATGTCCATAATTCACTGCAATCTGATGTAGATTTTTTCGGGTTATGAAAAAAAATATGGCAGAAAGGCCGTTTATATGTAGGCCTACTGTATAAGCCTAAGCAGTAGAAAGGGAATAAAAAGTTCCTTAGTACAAAAGTTAATTTACTATACAGTACATTATGCTTGCATGTCTAACAAAAAATAATTGCAATGCATCCTAATTTGGTTGAATAGTTAATTGTTTTATTTTTAAAATGCTAGCCTAGTACTGGTTGTAAAGTCAGTTAAACTTACTTGATGTTAAAGTGTTAAAGTATTGTAATCATCCATTAACATGGTCACCTCAGCAATGGCAGGACTATGGACACTGTTAGAAATAAATGGAGTGCGCGAAATCACCAAGGAAATCACTTCATGCAGGTTTAGTATTCAACTAGGCTTAACACCGAGGACAAGTGCATTCCCATTTTAAAATCTGCTCCTTTTGTTATGCACTTCCAAGTTGTTAGGGGAAGTTGAAGAGGGTATTCTGAGTATTGAAACTGGGAGGAAATGAGAACAAATAGGTTTGCCAAATGAGACATCCTTACTTACTGAAGCATCACATATGGTGATAAAGCCAAATTTAGAGGGTCATGGATGAGATCTGTTAATGAAGCAGGCTTTGGTGATGAACCCTCTATATTACGACATAGCAATATTTGTTTAAAAAAAAGTTAAAAATAAAGTACTTTAATTGCACTTGCAGTCATGTTTTTGTGTGGAGGTGAGTGAACGTAAGCAACTCCAGCACTCAATTATCAGTTATGAGGAGGTGAATTTTGTTTTGAGTATTACTAATTGTTTAATGTTGATTAACTAATGTTTATTAACAAGCCTAGTTCTAGATCTACCAAATCCCCTAGTGAAAAACACACGCCCTCTCAGCCAAGCCAACCTAAATTCCCCATTGACTAATTTCTGAAACATTTTTGATAAACTGTCCTGAAGTGGTCACCAAGACTGGATGCAAAGCAGCTAACAACTAAGGGGATGGTCTCTTTGCTTTCAATACAGATTCCACCTCACATCACAGCTGCGGTTATATGAGTTAAGAGAACAGGTCTTCTTGCTAAAACCTTGTTATCAAATAATCACTTTTACACATGGAAATGTCAATTTTGTTCCATTCAGTTTTAAAGGCTTTTCACAGATGGGAGAAAGGCAAGCTGTGTTAAGTGTATTAACATCTAGTGGGTCCTAACTTTCAATGATCTGCAGAAAGATCCCTTTTTGCCTCAGAATGTATACAAGACATTGAATACAAGTATTTAGAGTATACAAGACATAAGGTTATAGGGATCATCATACTGAGTTTATCTTGTATCTTGCATCAACCTTTTCTTCTACACATTTTATTTTAGTCAAAATAAAATTGGAGAAGCAGAATGATTCCACATGAAGTAATCATGAATCCCTTTATATTGTGTCAAAGGCCAGTGGTGCTTAATACAATTCAATGGCTTTACAATGACTTGCAGAAACACGATTATTATTAATATTCCATTGACCAGTTTTCCAAGTGATGTTATAATAATAACAACAATCCATCCATTTTCTGTACCACTTATCCTTACTGGGTCACGGGGAACCTGGTGCCTATACAGGGGCATGGGGCGGGGGACACCCTGGACAGGGTGCCAATCCATCGCAAGGCACAATCAAACACACTGACACGCTATGGACAATTTTTGGACATCAGCCTACAATGCATGTCTTTGGACTGGAGGAGGAAACCAGAGTACCAGGAGAAAACCCCCGAAGCACGGAGAAAACACGCAAACTCTGCACACACAGGGCCGCGGCAGGAATCGAACCCTCGATCCTGGAGGTGTGAGGCAAACGTGCTAACCACTAATTGTTGAAATTGGTTGAAAAGTGATGCATTCAGGTGGAAGAAGCCGACGATGGCACACAGTACACCACGGAGTATACTGCTCATTGCACACAGACATACCAGATCGATTACAGCATTTAAAAAAGATGTTATGGCAATAACGGCAGCATTTATTTTGTCTTAACTAAATTAGTGGGTTTATTTGTCTCAGTTTGTGAATTTGTATTGGCTTGGTAGCTTTGTTGTTTCCCCTTATTTAAAATGTATTTAATTGGTACTATTACTATGAAATGGCTGGGTTTCACATAATTTCCATTCAATTTGTTCATGTAATTGAATTAAATAATAATAATGAAATAGGACACTAATTCACGTATAAAATAGCAGTCACTCATTGCCTCAAACTCATTATATGATTTGAAGCCAATCAACAGAGGTTCACATTAGTGAGTTTCCTTATACATAACTTTACATAAATGCATGAGCTCTCGAAGGATGCAAATACAAATCCTAACAAGATTTTCATTACCACCAAATTTCTTATGTAAACTGTCCTATGACTCTATAACTTAGTTCATTCATATCCAGCTTGACAAATGAGGCCTCGGCTTTACCGGCATGTCCTCCAATTCCATGGATCCTTAATGTTGACTACAATATCGGTCACACAATAATGAATGTGTGTGTTCCAACAGTACATTAAATGATCACACGCAAGATGCTATTTATTTGATCATTTATTTGCTGGTCTGTAATACTATTTAAAGAAAATAAAATAAAAAAAAAAGCAGGAATATTCAGATAATCTTTAGAGCATTTCAAGAAGTAGATCAGGAACACATTTTAGACAATTTCAAAGGCATGAATACACTGTTTATTCAATTGAACAGATGATGCGTTCTTGAGATTCCTTAGGGTTTAGGCTTAAAGCCATCTGGATATAGTTTTTACATGTCCAGTGAAGAAGTGAAGTGTTCCTCTACCTGTTAATCCCTAGTCTCTTCTGGAATGCATCGCCATCTCTCTTGGTTGCTTGCTAATGGAAGAAACCAAAGTTAGGTAAGAAAAAACCCACTATGTTCCAGCAGGACTGTGACAGGGGAGTAGGAGCGTATATATGTTAAATGAATAATTTTACTACACTGTAGAGTGAATATGTACAAAATACACAATAGCATGTTACATAATATGGAAGATACAGTCATGTGAAAAAATATATACACCCCATAGAAATTGTTGGCTTTTTTTGACATATTTGGACAAGCAAACATTTGATCATCTTTGAAACAACGCCTATTAATGAAGTTGATATACTTGAACAAAACCACAAGGAAAATTATCTTCTTCAATCATTTATGCAACAGAAATATCAATAGATGTGATTCTTCTGTAGAAGTAGTAAGTACACCATTGCCCTCTTTAGCAGAAATAACTTCTTGTAGGTGTTTTGCAGAATTGTTCACCAGGCTTGCTGGAATTTTTGAATACTCTTCCATGCAATATTCTTTCAGTTGCAAGATGTTTGATGGTTGTCTTGCATGTACTGCCTGTTTCAAATCCCCCCACAACATTTTAATGGGATTCAAATCCAGGCTTTGACTAGACCATTCCATAACCCTCCATTTCTTCTTTTTGAGCCATTCCTTGGTGGATTTACTAGTGTGCTTATTATAATTATCCTGTTGAAATCCACTTTCTGGTTCAACTTCAACTTTTGGACAGGTGGCCTCACATTGTCTCTTTGATATGATGCAGAATTCATAGTTGAATCAATGAATGCAAGCTGTCAAGTCCCTGAGGCAATATAGCTACCCCAAACCGTAACATTTCCACCACCGTGCTTCACAGTTGGTATGAGGTGCTTCTCCTGAAAAGCTGTCTTTGGTCTGCGCCAAACGTCTGCGGTTACTGTGGCCAAACAACTCTATCTTTGATTGGTCTGTCCAGAGTGCATTATTCCAAAAGGCCTGGTCTATTCCTATATGCTCATTGGCAAAGTGTAGTCTTGCAAAGGCTTTATCCTGTCACGCCTCACATGCAGGTCAAATTTGTGCAATCGCTTTCTGATTGTAGAAGCATGCACTTTGACACCAACAGTTTCAAGACTTACTAGCAGAGCCTGTGAGAATGAGTCTTTATTAGTCACATATATATTACAGCACAGGAAGCTGGGGTCAGCCATGATACAGTGCCCCTGGAGCAGAGAGGGTTAAGGGCCTTGCTCAAGGGCCCAACAGTGGCAGCTTGGCAGTGCTGGGGCTTGAACCCCCGACCTTCCGATCAGTAACTCAGAGCCTTTACCGTCAAGCCACCACTGACCGAAATGATGAAAGTTTTGGGCTTCTTGGAGACTTCTTTTTGCATCAGACGGTCTGCTCTTGGGCTGAATTTGCTGGGACGGCCAGTCCTGGACAAATTGGCAGTCGTTTGAAAGTTTTTGCTAGAATGTTCGCAATTTCTTGTTTTGACGCCAAGAGTGTACCATGCTGTTTGATGTGTTGTATTTGAGGTATTTGTTGTATATCAAACTTATCTTGAGTTTGATAAGACTTTCAGCTGGTGGTGTCTAAAGGAAAACCTTTTGGCTTTCTTCGTCTCTTTTATGGTTTCCTTGCATTTATTATCAAACTATGGAAGTCGCCTACATTTTATATATAAAGATGTTCTTGGGACTGTATCATTAACTATAGGTGTAAGTGTTTTAGTAAAATTCTGCATAGCATCAGGGCTGTCTTCTGGAAACCGTGCAAGCCTCTCATAACAGAGGGTTTGAAACTGAAACAATTAGCTTTTTTAATTTGCGATTTTTGTACATTTGTTTCTTCCTCTCTTTCTTTGATGGTTACAATGATTGGGAAGTGGTCACTACCAGACTCTCAGATGTCATGCCAGACTCTCCATGATAGGTTAAATTGTTAAGTCGATCACAGAGTATGTCCCATGTCCCGGGTGTAGGTAGGTATTTGATCCATTATTTAGAAGGCATAAAGTATGATTATCTATAAAATCTTCAATCATGCATTGCAATGATTGCTGCCCCACATGAAACTGTGACTAATAAAATCATCCCTGTGATTAAAATGGGGTGGGGGTGGGGGGGTTGGGGGGGTTGCTGAGCAACAACGTGATCTATGTCTGTGTGTGTCAAGTTTGAGTTTGGAAGAATGTAGATACAAATGGCTGTGGTGGTTTTCTGCAGAGTCAGTCATACTGCTGTCACCTGTAGGTTGCTTTTAATATTTATATGACTATGGATCACATCATTTCTTATTAAAATGGCTGTACCACCGGAAGCTCGCTTGTCATTGGGACCAAAGGTATTAAAATTGTAAAGTGTTTAAAAGAGAGAGTACAATCTGATGGTAATTGTGTTTCCTAAAGACATATGGCTACAGGATTGGTGATTGCAATTAAACTGATGGCCCTGATACCACGATGATATTGGATGATATAATTGGATTGGATGATATAATTCTCCATTACCTGTTAGAAAGAATAGGGACAGGTGGCCTGATTCTGCCTTTAGGGGACAGACTTCTACTTCTAAATTATGATGTTCACTCTCTTTCATTTCCACTTCTCTAGTTTGCCTGGATTTGAAGTTTCGTCCTGGGGTGCTTTTGATTGTGAAGAGCTTGCCTTTCTATTGTTTGTATTTGCTTTTTGGTTCTCTGTTATCAAGCTCTGATTGGAATGAAGGTAATTTAGAAGAGTTTCGCTCTGGGTTCCTGTATTCTTCTTTGGGGAGTATTACTATAATTTGTAGTTTGGGGTTTATCTTTGTGCATCCAGGTAATATCTGTCGGGCAATCTATTGTTCTCACAGCTTCTTTTTTTTGCAGCAGCAGCAGCGGCAAAGGTTTTATTCAGAATAAACACAGGGACAGCAGCCACCATTTTCTTTGCTTTAAGATAACTGATTCTCTTAGTACATCTGATCTTCTGTATTTCTTTTTCTTTGATCCACATGGGACACTGTTTTGATACAGCTGGGTAACATTTACAACATGATGAGCAGTTACAACATTTTAGATGGTTTTTCACAACCCTCTTTGTCGTGGCCCTCCTCCCTACAGTTGCAACAGGTATGTTTATTGTTGCAGCCATTGGATCCGTGTCCACACCTTTGACAGTTGAAACAATGCAGAGGGTTGGGTACCAAATAGGTCCACCGGAACACTTGGGTATTCAGTTCGAATTTTTCCTGGAAATAGTGGTTCATTAAAAGCGAGGATGTACATACTAATTTTGATTGTTTGCTCTTCTCTCTCGATTATTATTCTTTTAACATTCTTTACACCTTGAGTCTTGAGCTCATGCATTATTTCTTCGTCATCCACGTCGGCCGGCGCTCTAGTGTGGATTACTCCTTTGCTGTAATTCAGAGTTGGATGAGGGAAGGTCTTTATCTGTACTCCAGCTAACATGCTGGCATGTTGTAGGTTTTCAGCATTAGCCTTTTTACTGCACACCACAAGAATTTGACCAGATCCAAACTTTTTCCACTTCTTTTACTGTACTTCCAATGACCTTTTGTATAGCAAAAGGGGAAAGCTTGCTGATTGGGAAATCTGGAGCAGCAATGCTTCAATGATGAAAAATTTTGTCCAGTCATCATTATTCGGTACAGAGGCACATCTGTTTTCTGAAGTATTACCAGGTGTCTAAGTACAAACAACGTTTTTTTTTTAAAGGTGTGTTTTGTGGCCATGTTTTAGGTTTTCAGTTTCATCATCTCTGCTCCCCACCCACCTTGGCGCCCAAAAGAGAGGGATGCACAGCGCCGTGGATCTCCAGCAGATTATGCATCAGGGATACAACTGAGCAGTTTACTTGATTAACCTTTAGCCAATGCCTACTGAGAAATATTTGATGTTCAGTTATCCTACATAGAGCAGTCCCAGGGCAAGTCTTGACCAGCCGATTGATTGGATTGAGCCATTCCAACCTCTCGCCTAGGTGAAGTAGGAGTAGGAGCCAAAGTACCATGTTGAAATATAATGGCTTCTGCAGCAAACCGCATTTCTCTGGAACCAGGATCGGGTCGCAACTGAAGGCAAACGAGTCGTCTCTTTTCCTATTTCTTATTGTAGTAAAGAGATATTAAAAAAAAAAGGCATCTATTAAACTCTGGGTTCTTCTCTGGTATCTGAGTGGTGGAAAAACCTTTATAACTGTGACCCTAGCAAAGGGGGGCTTGAGGGTCATTCTCTCTTGCCCAAAGAGAAGACCCTAAGCACTACGGAGGGAAGGAGCACGCCACTGTTCCTTTCATGGGCTATCGTCATAAAGATGGGTCCCCTGCCGTACCCGGCTGTATACTTTCAATGAAATTGACACCCTTGTATTGATAATGTCACAAATCTTGCCATGCAAGACCATAAAACTTTTGTCACTTGTTGAAACTCTATATTTAAATATATTTAAAGTATAAAAAAATTTGTTGAATTGAAAGAGTGGTGAAATGGCAATAAACAGAATACCTTATTGATGTCTTTGTGCTTCTCCCTGCTGACAATCTCTTCCAAAATCTCACCATCTCCTCTCACAAGCCTATGAGTAAAGTAACACACAGTTCAGTCTATTGTCTGTGGGTGCAGTGAGTGAATAAGAGAATATAACTTCCTTATTTTATTAACGACTTATTTAGTCCTTTTTTTCCCATATCTAGGTAATTTGTGCAACTAGAGGGGGTGACACACCTGGTACGTCCGGTCTGAGGGTCAACAATTCGCCGGATGACACTCTGTCTGGCTTCATACTCCTCTTTCGTCATGGGCCTTTTGGTGGAGAAACTGGCCTTCTGTTCATCAGTCATCACTGAAGTAAACAAAAGGACATTATGTAACTACTGTTCTTCTGGATCAGGGGTGTTGAATCTTATCCACAAAGAGCCGGTGTGGGTGCAGGTTTTCATTCCAACCAAGCACCTGATTCCACCTGTTTAATCAGTTGATCTTGGCTTTCAGTAGACTCAGGCATGGCTTCTGCTTGGTTGGAATAAAAACCTGCATCCACAGATCATAAGATTGGACACCTCTGTTCTGGATTAATAGGTGGATGATACATTTCAATCCATCTGATACACTCACCAGGACCATGTTCTGTGGTATCATCGTTTTGCCAGGTCTCTATGTATGACTGGGTTTTTTCTATTTGAACAGGTACCGGAACAGGGATCATCAGTGGAGCTTTATTTGCTGCTGCTTCAGCCTTAGCTGCTAACTTCTTCATCTTCTTAAGCCTTTTCTTCTCCTTTTTCACCTTTTTTCTCTCCTTTTCTTTCATTTTCTTTAACTGCTTCTTGGCCTTTTTATGTTTTCTCTTCTTGGCCTCGTCATCGCTGGAGGAAGACGAAGACGATGAGCTGCTTGACGAAGAGGAAGAACGATGTTTTCTTTTCCGCCTTTTCTTCTCAGATTTGCGCTCTAAATACAAGTGCATTCGGGTCTCAAGTAAAAGTTGTGCATTATATACACACACACACACACACACACACACATATATATGCATTATACACAACCAAGCCCACAGGCTGAGTGCTGCATCTAATCGCAGCAGTGCCGATATTCTGTATAACTGCGCGATCGAGTGCGACATTTTATATTTTATACTTTACAACAGTTCTATAAACAAGAAAGTAATATTGAGTAACTGACATTTCAGACACATTGCGGCCAAAGGTTCTGTTCATTTTTGCTCTACTAGTAGAAATAGATCCCGAAGAAGCCACGCCCACTGATTCGATAGCTCACATCGATTTGTACATTCTCATTTAAGGTGTTTCTGGTGAAACTGGCTTCATTTCATCCTTTTCATCTTCATCTGACGAGCTCGCATATACACAAAAGCGATCCCTCGATGAAGCGACTCAAATCTAAACGAACCACTACATGATACAGTGTTGTTTATTATATGGAAATAGAGGGCACAGCGAAAAAAGATTCACAGAGGGGGACTTTCTGGAAAATCAAAGCTTCAGTCCAGACAATACAGAGCTAAAGTATGCCTCAGTGGTTCGTATCTTGTATTTTGCTTAACACGGTACCAAAAGCTGGATATGTGGTAAACAATAATGCGTTAATATGTTTATACAAACAAACATTCTTAAAAGGGAACTGATAAGTTTTAGCACACATACTTATAAAGTGAAAAAACAAACCATTACTCAACTAATTTAAGTGATTTATGGATTAGTCCAACATCCAAAGATGTTTTTTGAAAAGACATCTTTGAAAATTTCAGACAAAAACAACAACAACAAAAAAAACAAAGACGGAGAGAACACTCCAAAATACCTGCACTTCGGCTCTTGCTGGAACCATGTGCATGTTTCTTGTGAGGGCTTGGACTTGCAGAGCTGGAGCTGGAGGACGAAGAGCTGGATCGGTGACGTTCTTTCTTTGATGATCTTTGTTCTTTTCCATGCCTACTCACAGAGGTCACAGGAGATCTGCTGCGGGACCGACTTCGCCCCATTGTAACCTGCAGTATTTTTGCAAATAGATGAAAAGCTCTTATATTTAATCTTGAATGGACAGGCTAAAACAATGCAAAAAGGAGAAATGGAGAGTTAATGAAGAGACATGATAATAGTATTCCACTCAGTACTATGTACATGTGACCCTTAATTGCTAATAATGTTTCACTTGCCATCCATGCATTAAATATAAGCTCATATCATTATGTATTCCTTTGTTCTGCACAGGTGGTTTCTGGTTGTTCCATTTCATTTAATAAAAAACAAAACAAAAAACAAAACAAAAAACAAGCAAGATGAGGTACGGCGTATCCTCTCACGTATCCCCCCCATATGCCCTCCTGTATGGTTTGTGTTCGTTCATAACACCTGACAGAAATACGTTGCTTTGAGCTTCTTGTTTCCCGTGAACCTGAAACTCTGATAGTTAGGTATATTCATGTGCAGTGACCATACTAATAAAGCGAGATATCTTTTTTTTTTTTTTTAAATAACCGCAAATGTGAGAAACTTTAGGGTAAATAAGTTTAAGGCCTGCTTTATCTATGTCTGAGTGTACAGAGAGAGCCAGCTGGTCAGCTAAATAAACAGCCTAGAGACAGTGTTTCCCTTTAATGAACCTGTACCACAGTGTAATCACTTTAATGAACCTGTACCACAGTGTAATCACTTTAATGAACCTGTAC
>JANDJT010000124.1:15552453-15567524 GCA_024331685.1 Stegophilus panzeri | reverse complement strand
CACTCACACTAACAGCTCTAACTGCACTCACACTAACAGCTCTAACTGCACTCACACTAACAGCTCTAACTGCACTCGCACTAACAGCTCTTACTGCACTCACACTGTGCGATTTTGGCAACAACATCGGACTCTCGTCTTTGCTGTGTTTCCTTTTTCTCTGCTGCGGTGCAAACACTTCCTGTTCCAGCGCGGTTTTATGTTCGCTTAGATTAAAGTTTTGAAACTTCGGGACTACGTCGTTTACATCGGTTTCCTCAAACAAGACTTGGGTCACAAATTTCTGTTCGGAAAACTTGGACTTCACGCTGTCTGGAAGCTTCGCTGGAAGCAAAGTTAACGGAAATGAGCTTCTTATTGTAAGTAACGGTGGCTAGCTAACTAGTCAGTCCTCTGACTGTTATTATGCAACGACGTGGTGATTGTTTGGAGATAACTAGAGAGATTCTGGTTGAATAATCCCCGCTGAATCGATGTAAACAATCACTAAACAGTCACTAATTGAGTAACTAGTTACGAGCCCATAGTTAGTGTAACTTTCCTGTCTCCTCATGTGGCTCAGGCCAGCTTTATGAGTAACGTTAGTTAGCCAACACAGCTACAACCACGGAAAGAGTTCACAAATATATAAAATATTAGTTTTTATATTAGCGTATATAACACTACTGTGCGTTTAGAGTTTAAATATCAATCCTCTGGACGCCTTTATTAGGCCGTGTTTTCTCTTCCTCGAAGGCTCTCCATGAAGCTTCCGCTAAAGCACTTAAGATGAATAAATGATGAAGTTATAAACCATCTGTCGTGTTGGAGAGGTGATTAAAGCCCAGACTGATGGGGAACTGAGCATTAGCTGAAACGAAAGAAAGTTTGCAAATGAATTAAAGCAATTAAAAGCGACTTGTTTAATGTTGAGAACATGAGCTAACCTCTTAAAGCCAACAATGACACTACATTGCAGTAGGCCAAGGACATGACATACAGTAGCTCTATATTAATATCATTTTTCCTTCCTTTTTTTTTTTTTTTTTTTTTCATATGTAATGACTTTTATGCCCTTTTATGACTCCATCACCGTACACACATGGGCAGAGAAGCTAACATGTAATAAGGAATAAAACACCCTGTGCTAGCAGGGTGGTTTGATGCAGCTGACCATGCTGAAGTTGGTCATTTTCCTATAAAAGCACATGCTGAAGTATTTTATTTTTCTGACACCACTACAGTTTGCCAGTGATTACATTGTTGTGTTTATAACCAGTATCACACGTACAAGAGTGCTCTTTTAGTGAACATCAACACACCTGCCGTTCGGCTGTATAGGCAGGAGGTGGCAGGTAATCACAACTGAGAGTGTTTTCTTGCAAGAGTTCTTTAACCAAGAAATTTATATCGAGTCACTGACATTTCAGACACAATAGTTTTCAAAGAAGCCACGTAATAAGTGTAGTGATGATTTCGATATAATGAATAGGTGCTAGAATTGTAAATTTATGTAGAACACAGACAAGTGGAATTATACAAGCGGTGAAATGGGACAGTGCAGTTATACTAAATATCAGCACTCTTGTTTGGATGCTTGTGCAATCAATTTACTGGAGGAAGAACCACACGGCATACGTTTTAACCGTTTATAGTCGTATTTAATGTTGTGGATCATCCACAAAACAAACTAGTTCTTGTTATCATTTATGTTATAGCAGATATAAATAGCCATTCCCTCACCAGTCTCTCTTTCTTTTTCTTGCTTTTAAAGTTATAAAGACTCTCCCATGGCAAAAAAACCCCCCAAAAACGTACAAACTGACGGCTTCTCTAACAACAATGAGATGTTTCCTTCGTTAAATAACAAAATGTTTTAAAAAAACATTAGTCTTGTAATATGTAACGCATCTGTTATGTGAGTCCCAGTACATGAGTTGTTGTCAGAACTGGTGTTATAGAAAATTAATTCACACCTTTTGACCACTCAGAATCAGGAAAGCAGCAGTGCTGCAGTATAAGTAAATTTATTGTTATGAAGTGTAATGGTGTACTCCGGTCACGATTTCATTCACAATACTGGCTTCATGATTCAGTTTGATTCTCTGAATACTTTGAAGAAAATTTGAACAAGAAAAATGATGACTGAAAAGACTCCTTTTTTTTCTGAATTATAAACAGTTTAAAGAAATGTGCATTTTTGCCCTTTTTAACACTAAATAAGTCAACAGTTGCTACAGAGAGGTTTAATGTTGGAAAGAAAATGTAGTACTGGTTCACCATATCTCTAAATATAAATTTGGACCTCTGGTGTTCAATTCCAGTAGATGCATAATAAATAGAATGCTGAGTATCACTATGTGAAATGCACATTCCCATGATGCACAGTGTGAACTTTTTGCATCACAGTACATTGTCATGCTGTATCCTTACACCCCTAGTAACATAATGACTTCTAATAATCTTGCTTAATCTTATATGAAACAAGATGTATCATTAAATATAAAATGACTGCTGGATGGGTTGGACTAGGGCTGCACGATTATGGCCAAAATGATCACCACAATTATTTTGATCAATATTGAGATTGTGATTATTTATCACAATTATTCATTGATTTTAAGGACAACATATTTTTATTTAAAACATTTTCCATAATACAGATTTACTTTACACCTAATACACCTTTTTTTGCACAGCACACCTGAACCAGTTTATCTGCAAAGTTTTTTCCTGTTCAGCGTGATGACGTTTAATGTCCCCGACAACCTCTGTAGTCCCATTTAGCAACATGTTAGTGTCATGATTTCTCCTCGTGCAAGCGCTAGAGCACGAAGCGAAGCTGGTAGCTCGAGTGCTAAAATGCTTACTCGTTTCCGGGTTTTGGCATTACAGAATGACGTCATCCCTGCGCCACTCTGTGGTGATTGGCTGTAAGTTTAGGAAGCGCTTGATTTGATCTGCAGCGAAGTTTTCTATGAGCGGAAACTTAAACGTCAATATCACTGTCGATCATATTCATGTAATTGTGGACATTCAAAATCGTAATCGAGATCAATATTCGATTAATTGTGCAGCCCTAGGTGGGACATTTGAAAAGTCTGTCAGTGTACATGTAATTTAAAAGTAAGTACCCCCATGGAAATTGTTGGCTTTTTTTTTACTTATTTGGACAAGCAAACATTTGATCATTTTGAAACACTGCTTATTAATGAGGTTGATGTATTTGAACAAAACCACCATTAAAATGAGCTTTTTCAATCATTTATTCAACAGAAACATCAATAGATGTGAGATTCTTCTGTAGAATACAACACCCTTTGCCTCAGAAGCTAGTATTGCCCTCTTTAGCAGAAATAACGTCTTGTAGGCGTTTTTGCATAATTGTCCAGCAGGTTTTACATGAGTGTATGTGCTTTGAAAAGAAACTTTCATTTGAAGTCTTCATCGCCCTCTACTTGAGGATGAAGACAAGCATCAGCCGTATCTTTTAATTGCCATCTACATATAATAACTGAATATTTATTCATAATTGTATCATTCACTCATATTGAGAGAATTTGAGAGATTTTAATCAAGTAAAAGTGTAGCCAGTTGCATTATTTGTAAATTTCAGTGGAAGCGCTTCAGAACCTCTGGACTGTAAAAGATTACTCTGGCATTTATAGCACCATATTCTGGACTTGTCTAATTTAGCTGTAGCTAAATCTACTTTGAAGACCTTGGATGCATTTAAATTTGTCTTTGTGTTATACAATTAAAGAATTATTAGTATCGTGAATGTGTTATTCCACCCCAATAGAATGGATTTTCCTGATATCAGTTTTGCATTGATGTGTACCAATAATGGATAACTTTTTTTTTCCCAGATCCAATCTGGTTCTCATTCATTCAGCTCCCCACAGAAATTGTGGTTGTTGTCCTTGCAGAAAAATGCAACCTTTCTCTTTTGTGAACCTTGGAACCTTAAAAATAAATGCAGAGAAGTGCAGAGATTACCTTGGGCACTGAAACATTATCAACATGAAACATAACTACAATGCCTTGCATAATCTTCCCCCTAATGAACATTTCCACATTTTGTAGTGTTATAACTCGGAACTGAAGTGACTTAATCAGGATTATATATAATCATGATGATTTTACACAATATATCCCATAGTACTGAAGGGGGGATCAACTGCTAAATTATCTATAAATTAAAAAAAGTTGATATTGCATACGTATTTTATCCTGGTGCAGTGAAACCTGTTGCCATCACACGTCACACAATTAGTTAAATTGAGTCCATCTATGTACAATTAAAGTGTCTCATGATCTCAATATAAATACACCTATTGATGGACCAAAACCTCAGGACAAAGTTCAGAAAAATATTGCTCAGAAGTTATATTATTAAGTAATAGCCTAAACTTTGAACATCTTGTTGAGTAAATCCATAATGACTATGTTTACATGGACAGCAATAATCTAATTATTGACCTTATTCTGAATAAGACAATATTGTGGTTAAGGTGTTTACATGAGTTGCTTTTACAATACTCCTTTCATGTTCCCGTTTTACACGTTATAGAATATAGAGCACTTAATGGCACACGTCATTACGTCCCCACGTCACGCCGTCCGACGTTCCCTCTAGAATTTCACATATCGAAATACAGTTGGTCTTCGTTATGGTACCGTATACAGTTTTGGGTGTTTCATTTTTAATTTAATGAAAGCTTTAAGTGCAGTTATTTATTTGTCATGCTTAACGTGCAAAGAGACGACTGCTTGAAGCCATGTGCTGCGTCCGAAACATGTACATACATGTCTTTTGCCTACTATATAGTATGTAAGTACTACGGTTTCGGACGCAGCCGTGCTCTCTTGTGTGCCGTAAAATGGTTGAGCACTGCCGTGTGTGATCGTGTCCGGTCACAAAATGCGGTGAAAACTCCCACACGACGTTAATAGTGTGATTAAGGTGTGTACATGTCTGTAATACACTTCGATAATGTGACTAAAACAGGAATACTCCACATGTCTTAATTCGATTTGTGTTTACTTCGAGTATGACTTTAGCCAGATTAAGGTAAACAGAAATCGCTGTTTACATGGTAGTTTCTTAATCAGAGTGTTGTCTTAATCGGGTTAATATCGGATTATTGTTATCCATGTAAACGTACTGACTGATGAAACCAAAATTAAACATTTTGGCCTTGTCACAAAGGCCCCAACTTTTGCAGAACCCCAACACTGCTTATCAACCTGAGAACGTGGTTAGGCATGGTAGTGGTAGCATCGTGTTGTGAAGATGCTTTTCATCATCAAGGACTCTGATCAGATAAACTGGTCTATCTTATAGGAAGACCTAGTACAGGCTGCAAGAGACTTAAGACTGGGGCAGAGGTTTACCTTCCAACAGGACAAAGGATACACTAAATTGGTTTAAACCCAAGAACATGTTAGAATGCTACATTCACAGCCAAGCCCTCAATGTGATTGAGAATCTGTGGCAGAGCTTATGCAATTTTGCAAAGTGGAATGGGCACAAATAACATGACACAGATGTTCAGCGCAGATAGAGACATATCCCAGCTGTATTTGCAGCTAAAGGTGCTTCTACCAAGTATTGTCCCAGAGGGGTGAATACTTATGCAACCTGGTTTTTTTTATTATTTATTTATTTATTTTTATTGAACCTTTTGTGTTACCTTTTTGCACCTTGAAATGTTAGACATATTGTGTAACAGTAAAAACGTGGAAAAGTTCAAGTTGGGTCAATACCTATACAAGGCACGGTAATATAAGACTCCTATCACAATTTTTCTTGGGAAAAAAAACAGGTTTGTGCAGGTGATCAATGCTACAAAGCCGTTATGCAGGAACAATCAGATGTGATCAGTATCTAATTGAAAAAGTGAAAAAATTATGATTGTGTATTTGCTTTAGTGGCAGTCGGTCTTCAAAGACATTCAAACCGAAGAAAAACATTCCGGAGGGTTCTCACCAGTATGAGCTGTTGAAACATGCTGAAGCAACATTGGGAAGTGGTAACCTTCGAGCTGCTGTGATGTTACCAGAAGGAGAAGACCTTAATGAATGGATTGCTGTTAATAGTGAGTGTGCATGTCTGCATGCTTGTCTGCTAAACATCATGTGAAACAGTTTAAGGGATCTATATGTGAGCTTTTCACATTTTAAAGTATCTGTAGTAAGTTATTGTAGTTGTTTCAAGATTTGTGATTATCCAAAACTGTTAATTTTGTATTTTCCAAACAAATTTCTTTAGTTTAGTCTTATTTTTTTGTGCATAGTTTATTGCAATATTACTAATTTGTAGTAATATCTTTCTTCCTCAATTCTGTATAAGGCAGACAATGTATTCTGGGTCTTGTCATTGATGATAAATACTTTTGGTTTTATTTTAGCTGTCGACTTCTTCAACCAGATCAACATGCTTTATGGCACCATCACTGAATTCTGCACTGAGACCAACTGCCCCGTCATGTCTGCAGGGCCGAAGTAGGATGAAATCTCATATGTTGTTACTTAATATGTTGCTACATAAATACAACTGGAATGTTTTACAGTGTCTCTTATGTTTCTGCAGGTATGAATATCACTGGGCTGATGGTACCAACATAAAGAAACCAATCAAATGCTCGGCTCCAAAATACATTGACTACTTGATGACTTGGGTCCAAGATCAGCTGGATGATGAAACCCTATTTCCTTCCAAAATTGGTTAGCATGGCATATGGATTAAGTGAGGAATATATACAGTATGGAAATGGATAAGTAAGCAATAAAACAGTGGGGTGAGCTGTTATAAGAAAATAATCACTGATGGGGTGGTGTGAGCAGATTACCACCCCCAAAGTGTTAATTAAAATTAAAAGAATGACACATCATACATTTTAACCATTTACAATGACATTTTAGGTTGTGAAATGCCTGTGAAGTTAATTCCTTTGATCACTTATGTGTCACTCACATAGTATATCTAAAAATAATACCTACGCAGTGAGAAGAACAGTGAACAAGGACAGAGAAGACTCTGATGATCATTGTTTTAAAATTGCACAGTTTGGGGTTTCAGGTTTCAGAAGTTCACCACCTTCATAACAACAGTTTGGAAGGTTGCATGAAAGAAGAATAACTTATGATATAACAAATCAGGAAACTAAATGTAAAATGAGAGCAGCGATTTAACTAAAAATAGGTTCAATACGGTCTTTAATTTATCCAGGACAAAAATAATTATACTTCCATTTGTACCCAAGGGCGGATTCCTTTCTAACTAGTAGAGTTTTCCCGTTTGCTTGTTTTCTTGCCAAGTACGACAAGCAAAGATGTTGGTGGTGAATTATTTGTCTTAACAAGCCCTGATAGTGTTGAAGGATGGATATGACCATTGCCCAGACCTGAACATCTGTGACCGGCATTTACATAGCCTTGCCCTAACTGCAGCATAATGCCGTTAGGGATATGTGAAGTATGCTTCACAGACTATAAAAATACTGCTGTTTGTAAATCTTATTCTTGGAACTTGATTCCCAATTTGGCAGAGAGTGCTGGTAGCTCGACATTGAAGCAGACCGAATATCATAGTGAAAAGCAGGAACACTGAATGCCCTAAAGGCTGGTGTTAAGTCTGGTGTTAAAATTAAAGTTTCATCCTCCACCCAATACCTAATTTGGACCTAATGCCTAATCCATTTTGTACATCCGTGAATATGATTCACTGGGCTAATCCATAATATATATTTAAGAACATGTTAAATCTGTGAATGGCGTTGGTACCTGGACAAATCTTTAGTACACAGGCCCAGGAGACATTAAATGATCATCTTTCTTTCAGGGATGAGGGCGAAATTGGATACAAGAGATTTCCCTTGTTTGCTAATCAACGTTGGTGGGTATTTCCATGGAGGTTCAAAACTGAATAGAAGGAGCTAGGCAGAATGCAAAGGATACCACACTGGTGCTGCTAAGGCAACCCAGAAGACAAAAGCAAGTTCATGTCTGAACGGAGCATGAAAAATGTTTGGCTTACCAAAACTAACAGGGGATCCTGCATCATTTAGGAAATCCTGTGACCTGTGCTAGGATGGTTCTCCCCTCTGCAACTAGAGCATTGGCACTTGATTACAACAGACCAGTATTTTATGATTCCAAAAACACGAAGGAGCTCCAGATTTGATGCTGATCGAGGATTAATGTCTGTGTGGAGTTTCACACTTTCATGTCTGCATTGGTTTCCTCCAGGTTCTCCTGTTTGTGGTAGATGCCAGTCAGTGGTTTTGGTGTATATATAGTGATCTTTGATGAACTGGTATCTCATGCAGGATGCATTCTGGCTTAAAACCCAGTTTTTCCTGGATAGGCTTCAGATGCACCACACCCTTGAACAGGATAATGAAGATTAGCACTGAGGTACTGAAATCTGGTATGTTGCTCCGTGCTTGTCAATTATATCACAAAGGCAGGTGTCACTAGTCACTAGTGTACAAACACCCTGAGGCATTGGTCCAGTACACATTCTTTCCCTGTAAAGAGAAACCTTTATGATGGATAACTACCAGCAAGGCTGGAGAAGCAAGTGAAAAACCCTCATCAGTGCCAATATGGCAGAAACTAAATCTGTGTGTTTAATGCTGCAACATTTTCAGAAACCCTTAAAGAGTTCACACATGTTAATTTGAACTGACGGTGGTGCTTTACAAGAACCAAGCAGTCACATAATGTGATTTTGCACTTGTACAGCTAAGCTCAAATAGATGTGTCTTTAGATCTGTCTACCTATCAGCAAATTTAGATAGCTAGTTCAGCTAAGGTGACTACCTACAGAAGAGTAGTTGCAAATAGACAGAAAACGTACTGTCCTGTGTGGTTCACAGACAGTGCAGAGACAAAGGCTTTAGGCCAGGGTGCGTTGGTGCACACTAGGCCAAACCTATGGCTCCATGAGTTTTCTCTGCTAACACTGCTGTGGTCATCCAGCTCTGCAGCTCGCATGACAAGACTATGTAACCAGTACAGTTGCTATAAAAAAAGAAAGTCTACACACCCCTGTTAAAATGCCAGGTTTTTGTGAAATAAAAAAATTAAACTAAGATAAATCATGTCAGTTCTTTTCCCACCTTTAATGTGAAATTGCAAAGTATACACAAAGTGGAAAAACAATTAGAAACCTAGTTACATAAGTGTGCACACCTTTAAACTAATACTTTGTTGAATCACCTTTTGATTTTATTACATCACTCAGTCTTTTTTGGGTAAGCTTCTTATCAATGTGTCATAGCTTGACTTGGCAATATTTTCCCACTGTTTCTTACAAAAACAGTCTATATCTATCAGATTGTGAGGGTATGTCCTGTGCACAGCCCACTTCAGGTCACCCCATAGATTTTTAGTTGGATTCAGGTCTGGGGTCTAGCTAAGTCATTCAAAAACATCTTTATTTTGTTTAAGCCATTCCTTTGTTCATTTGGATGTATGCTTTGGGTCTTTGTTGTGCTAAAAGTTTAAATTCCTTTTAATCTTTAGCTTACTAGCCTGAATGTTTTGCAGTAAAAGCGACTGGTATTTGTAGCTATTCATAAATTCCTCCAACTTGATAAAAGCCCCAGTTCTGACTCAAAAGAAGCAGCCCCTAAAGAATGATCCTGCACCGTGGGTATGTTCTTTTTTTTTTTTCTTTTTCTTTTTTTTGCACCAAACATACATTTTGGAATTATGAAATTATTATACCTTTTGGAATTGGACCACATGGTCATCAGACCACATGGTTTGGGGTGGTTTAGCAGGGCTTGGATGTTTTTTGTGAGAAAGGGCTTCCGCCTAGTCACCCTACCCCATAGCCCAGACATGTGAAGAATACGAGAGACTGTTGTCACATGCAGAGAGTAATCAGTACTTGTCAGATATTCCTGCAGCTCCTGTAATGTTGCTGTAGGTATCCTGGTAATCTCCCTGGTAAGTGTTTGTCTTGTCCTTTTGTAAATTTTGCAGGGACGTCCTGTTCTTGGTGATGTCACTGTGGTGCCCCATTTTCTCCACTTGTTGTTGATGGACTTCACGGTGTTCCATGGTACATTTAATGATTTTGGAAATTCTTTTGTACCCCTCTCCTGATCGATACCCATCAACAAGATATCGTACATGCTTTGTAAGCTCTTTGCGGACCATGGCTTCAGAAGTCAGACGAAACCAAGGAGATGTCGAGATAAGAAAATCCTACAGAAACAGCTGATCTTTATTTGGGGTTAATTAGACTAATTTAATTGATGACCGCTGTATGAAAAATACTTTTAAACTTGAGATTGAATGCTGTACACAGTGATTCTCTTTCACGTCCTGTGGTGACGCCTTTCTTATTAGCCAGCAAGGAAACAAGCAAACAGGAAAGCCTAAGTTATCATGAAGGAAACCGTCCTGGTCCTCCACTCAGTTGTAGAACTATGGGTACATACGCAACTTTCTGATTTTTTTTTCCCTTTCTTTTGATGAGTTTGCCTCAGAAAGTATATCTTATGTGTGACCTTTGCGGACAGCTACTTCTTAAAGATGTGGTCCAAATAGATCATTTTTGGAATTTGACACCCCCCTACGATTAACTGGACAGTGTAATATATGATTGCACAGTGACATTTTTTTCCTTCTTTCTAGGTGTCCCTTTCCCGAAAAACTTCATGTCAGTGGCTAAAACTATTCTGAAGCGTTTATTCAGAGTCTATGCTCATATTTACCACCAGCACTTTGACTCTGTCATGCAGCTACAGGAGGAGGCCCATCTCAACACTTCCTTCAAGCATTTCATCTTCTTTGTGCAGGTGATAGGGCTTGGCTGGGGATTTCTAATTAGCATGCTTTTTTAATCATACTTTGTGAACACAAACACCTGGCAACTTCTCAGAGTAGATGATGATTCATTGTAATCATTTAATTTTTTGTTTTTCTTCCCCTTTTTGTTTGTGTGCATATGGACAGGAATTCAACCTGATTGACCGCAGAGAGCTGGTTCCTCTGCAGGAACTTATCGAGAAACTAGGCACCAAGGACAGATAAGAAAAAAAACAAAAAAAAACATACCAACATATGCATCACTGAAATATTTCTCCTTTTGTTCAGAGAATTTTAAAGCCACAGTCAGTATATTTTAGGAATAGAGGTGTATTTTAATAATGTGCTGACTGTAGATTAACAATGTTTATGTACCCATTACATTTTAGGATGATCTGTTTTTAACTTCGATTTTATCAGTCTTTTTTTATTTGGGCTTCATGAACTATATAGTCGTTGGACAAAGTAGATGGCAGATAGAAACCAGATAGAAACTGCAGGCAGATTTTTGTATTAAACCTTTCTTATTGTTTTATATTCAAGCATTTGATCTTACCATATAGAAATATATGGTAGAGAAAAACCAATACAACGCATCTTTCAGTTTCGTATTGAAGGTGAATGGAGTAAAAGGTTATTGGTTTCTGTGATTAGCACATGTGTACATTCTTGCTAGCGTCTAACATTCCTTTCATGCTGAAAAGGTTTTTATGTAGGTCAGTATTTGTGCTTTGAAATTTAGACTGTAACAGTAATGCTAATGTCTGCAAGCTGCTGATTTTACTCATTTACAAAATGCTGATTTTTAAAAAAAAAATATTATTTGCGTTTTTAATATCACCAGTAGTTCTTTCCTTTAATATGAGGCATTGAAAAGTATATTTGGTTCCAAGGAAAAATGAATGGACCATGACTGATTACTGTATTTTTTTTCTTTCTCAAATTTGTAAAATCAAGCATGGTGTTCTGGACTTTTCAGGACTATGAATAACTTTTTAAGATGAGGATTAAACCTATATTTGCATCAATATTTGTCTTGTCTGTAAAATTTAAAATGGTCTTGGCAGACCTGCAGTCGAGATGAAACACTTGGTAAGTTTCGTCTACATATAGAAAATATACTCAGTGATCTTAAAAAAACTTTAAATTAAAAGTTCAGCCATAACATTAAAACCTCCTGCCTAATATTGTGTAGGTGCCCCTTGTGCTGCCAAAACATCCCAGAGAGGCTCGATCGGATTGAGATCTGGGGAATTTGGAGGCCGAGTCAACACCTTGAACTCTGTCAAGTTCCTCAAACCATTCCTGAACCGTTTTTGCAGTGTGACAGGGTGCATTAACCTGCTGAAAGAGGCCACTGCCATTAGGGAATACAGTTACCATGAAGGGGTGTACAAGGTCTGCAACAATGTTTAGGTAGGTGGTACATGTCAAAGTAACAACCACATGAATGCCAGGACCCAAGGTTTCTCAGCAGAACATTGCCCAGAGCATCACAATACCTCCGCCGGCTTGCCTTCTTCCTATATCACATCGTGGTGCCATCTCCTCCCCAGGTAAGCGACGCATGCACACCCAGCCGTCCACATTATGTAAAAGAAAACATGATGCAACAGACCAGGCCTCTGGTCTGTTCCTTCTTCCATCGCTTCGTGGTCCAGTTTTGATGCTCGTGCCCATTGTAGGTGCTTTCGGCAGTAGACAGGGGTCAGCATGGACACTCTGACCGATCTGCAGCTACGCCGCCTCATATGCAGCAAGCTGCAATGCACTGTGTCCTGACACCTTTCTATCAGAGCCAGCATTCAATCTTTCAGCAATTTGTGCTACAGTAGCTCTTCTGTGGGATCGGACCACATAGTTTAGCCTTCACTCCACACACACATAACTGTCACTGGTTCACCAGTTGTCCTTCCTTGGGGCACTTTTGGTAGGTACTAACCACTGAATACTGGGAACACCCCACAAGATCTACTGTTCCAGCCATCACAATTTGGCCCTTGTTAAAGTTGCTCAGATCCTTGCACTTGCCCATTTTCCTGTGTCCAGCACATCAATTTTGAGAACTGACTGTTCACTTGCTTAATATATCTCACCCCTTGACAGGTGCCACTGTAACGAGATAATCAATTGCACTTTTTGACCATGTAGTGCACAGTTATATAAGGGAATTATTTATAATTGCACTGTTCATTGTCACCCAAATGAGGATGGGTTCCCTTTTGAATCTGGTTCCTCTCATGTCGTCTCAGGGATTTTTTCTTTGCCACCGTCATCTCTGCCTTGCTCATTAGAGATAAATTTTTAAATTTCAAATTTATATCCTGAGATTTATATATTTCTGTAAAGCTGCTTAGTGACAATGTCCATTGTTAGAAGTGTTATACAAATAAAATTGAATCAATTTTATTCATGCCACCTGTCAGTGGTTTTAATGTTATGGCTGATCGGTGTATGTAGGTGATCTACTAGTTCAAAATTTCTCGCTCTCTCTTAAACTCTGTAATGCTACAGCTTGAAGTGCTGTTTTCTGTATTCCTTATACATTTAATCTCAGGTCGGTTTATTTCAGTTTATCATCATACCAGGCCATTTTTCAGATAAAGAAGGGATGCAATCTCAAAAATTCAATATACAGATTTCATATTTTTTATCTGTTTATAGCCCCCCCCCATGTGTTTCCATTTCATTGAATGATCAACTATGTCTTGTCAGGATGTTTCAGCTGATTTCAGCAGATAATTCAGCTGAAGGCTGTATAGTTGTTTTTTTTTTAAAAAGAATTACTAAAAGGTGGGATAAACGTTATTCAAAGATATTGTGCTTTATATGTTAAACCCTTTCTCAGGCAACAGATTATTTAATTATGCTTAATCATAAATACTAAATGATACTAGTGATAATGGATTGAACAAAGTGCACGATTAAAAGAAAATACACTCTTAGAAAACAAATAATTACATTTAGAATCTTTCTGGTCTCATCTGTTGTCTCTCTGTGGATAAGAGACTGTTTCCACACTGTGAAAAATAGCATCTTGGCAAATGAGATGAAAAAAGGTCTTGAATATTATCAGAGTGATCTGTTGTCTCGTATTATAAGATTACAATAAACCAAATACAAGATTATTAAACCTATTGCTAGAATTTCTACTAATTTCCAGCTTTAAATTGTCTTATTCTATTGGAAGATAATTTTGCTGCTTTTATTGAATTTCTCCCACAGGGATCAATAAAGGTACATCCTATCTTTATAGGAATAAATGCTTAAAAATGAGCAAAGTGATCTACCAATAGAACAACAACAACAACAACAACAATAATAATAATAACAAACTTGAAAATAATAAAACATCTAGAAAATGTTTAATAATCTTATATAGGAAATACTAGATATATTTGACTATTCGAGATACAGTACTTGCTAAGATATCATTTTATGCAGAGCATGTCAGAGATAAATTGCAACCCTTGTCCTTTTAAGTGGAACAAGATTTCTTACCATCCCAGATAAGCCATGGAACTCCTGTGATTAACTTTAGTCTCCTGGATTAAAAAAAAAATCATGGGTTTATTTTTGTCAGTTTAAATTGAAATTAATAAACAAATTCAAAGTTTGAGCATGTTATTTTATTTGAGACATGACTTCCAAAATAGTGTGGTGTTTGAACAGTGTGTGTGTGTGTGTGTGTGTGTGTGTGTGTGTGTGAACATTAAAGCCCTGTCTGAAATCCATCACTCACTTTCACTACATGATAATACACCATATTGGGCAGTAGTGAGACACCAGACCCAATTAAGAAAAAACGCATCATCATACCCTGCCATCATAAGATAAATATGCATAGTTAGACCATGGAAATACAGTTAAATATAATTTTTTGTATTAAATACACAGCTAAAAACTACCTGTTGGGTATTTAATATAGTAAAAAAATCTGTAGCTTGCCATTTATAACTATACAAGGTTGGCTGCTCCAGTGTCCAGAGTTGCGTGAAAAAATTAGCCCCAACCCAAACCTCAAAATCTCCTAAAATGCTTTTACATTTTGATGCTTTTAAATTCCAACCTCAGTAAATCGTCATTGCCAAATGCATAGTACTATGTTATTTTAAGGAACTTTAGGGTGAATTCAAATATATTAGGATAGTTTTTGAATTTATGCCTTGTCTAAGTTTTCTTGCCATTAATAAAACAAAATACCCAACAAATGATACAGCTCTGAAATCCTCAAGCTATTGACCATCTACATGTGAATATAT
>JANDJT010000124.1:15529382-15542678 GCA_024331685.1 Stegophilus panzeri | reverse complement strand
CACATCACCAACACACACTAACACACCAACACACATTAACACACCACCATCACACAGCAACACACACGAACACACACCAACACACACTAACACACACCAACACACCACCAACACACACTAACACACAGCAACACACCAACACACACTAACACACACTAACACACAGCAACACACCACCAACACACACTACCACACAGCAACACACATTAACACACAGCAACGCACCACCAACACACACCAACACACACCAACACACACTAGCACACCACCAACACACACCAACACACAATAACACACACCAACACACACTAACACACCACCAACACACACTAACACACACCAACACACACTAACACACAGCAACACACACTAACACACACTAGCACACCACCAACACACAATAACACACAATAACACACCACCAACACACACTAACACAGTAAAGACTCAGGAACAGAAGAATTTTGCAAACCCAATGAGATAAAACCAAATTACACATACACTGAAAGTAAACTATTTGGCTTATAGGGAAACCCAAACTAAACTCCTGTAAAATGCAGTGTTATCTGGCCCGAAACAGACAGTACAACGTGGCAGATTTCTGAGCACGGTGACTGAGAAACACCTTGACGAAGTACAGACTCAGTGAGCCATCGAGACGGGTCGACACAGACAGTCCTGGCTGCCCCTAGAGAAGACACTGTGCCAGCAGTACACACTAAGTTAAATAGAGACAGAGCTGCATTTCCTCACTGAATACACTAAATATAACCACATTCGAATTGAATTCTTCACCAAAATGAACAGAATCATCCCCAACTTTAGCTACGTCTCAAACTGCCCCACCTACAGGGGCAGTGGTGACTTGACAGTTAAGGCTCTGGGTTACTGATTGGAAGGTCAGGCTTTCAAGCCCCAGCACTGCCAAGCTGCCACTGTTTAGCCCTTGAGCAAGGCCCTTAACCCTCTGTGCTCCAGAGGTGCTGTATCATGACTGACCCTGCACTCTCACCCCATCCTCCTAATATGCTGGGATGTGTGAAGAAAAAAGAATTTCACTGTGCTGTAATGTATATGTGACCAATAAAGACTCATTATCATTATCATTATTACTAGCAGCACAGTACACACATCTGCCACCAGGTGAGGGACAGTGAGTGACCATGTTACAAACACACATACACATACACACACATACATACATAATTTTTTTCTTCTCTTTTTTGTGTATGTATATATGCGTATAAGTAGGTTTGTATATGTATGTATGTTTATTTGCATGTATACATATATGCATATGTATGTGTATTTTTCTTTCTTTCTTCTTTTTTTTTACCCACTCAGGGTCCTCGCTAATAGTGTATCTCTTTCACTGAATTGTTGAATGCATGTACATTTGTTTCTACTTATGTTTTTCTATAGTTATTTTCTAATTTGTCTGTACCCAAGGTTTAGCAATACAAATGTTAATATTTGTCATGCCAATAAAGCAACCTTTTGACTTTGACTTTGATTTTGAGAGAGAGAGAGAGAGAGAGAGAGAATGCTGAGTGAATACAAAGCCTGGGGCAAACTTTGGATTGCATAATGATCTCTTCCTATGTGTTGAGGCACAGTGCTAAGTCCTGAGGTATTTGTTCCTGAACTTTGAACAATGTATACACATTTATTTTATTTTTTTAAAAAGTGGGTTTACTCATTTGCTGGATTTAGCTTGCGTCGTGACTCAAATTGAGTTGATAATAGAGGAAATCCAGCATGCTGACGTTGAGTCAAGATAAGTTTTTCAGAAGTTTCCACGGCACCTGTTGCGAGAAAGCGCAGGAACCAAAAGAGTCTGAAGTAAAAGAAACTAGCACTTATAAGAAGAAATGCACATTTTTGTTATCATTTAACTTAATTTATAATTCAGTTGAAGCTTCTGAATTTATATTTCTGTATTATTATGTAGGTAATAACTTTAATAATAATGTGTATTTTGGCTTGATAGCAGATGTTAGGCTGTTGACAAAAGTACACTAGGGATATGGAAAAGTTAGCTTCTTCAGATAAATAAGACCAATTTGTTTCTTGAAAGACCAGATGGTGCGACTTGGACACATCATCAGTGATGAACCCAGGGTAATAGGATGTTTTGAGTTTTAGATCTTCAGACACCATCACCTGGTTGACCCAACCGGGGGTGATCAGTCCCTGGCTTGTGTCCAAGTGGTATTGTACACCATGTATCAGCCCTCTTGATCTACAGATACCTCAATGGGCTTGCAGCAGGCCTTCTACCCATGCCTTCTACATATTTATAGAGCTATTTGGCCTTCTTACGCCTCCTCTATCAGGTCTTCCCAGGGGATGGTGAATTGCAACAGAACCACTTTCTTAGAACAGTCAGATGTTACAACCAAATCTGGCCTAAGTGTCATCCTTGCAATGTGTTCCGGGAACTTCAGCTGCTTCTCTAGGTCAACCTTCAGCTGCCAGTCATGAACTGAGGCTAGCAGCCCAGTTGAGGCTCTGAGCTCAGCCTAAGGTTTTTCTCCCACCCTGACAAAGGTGATGTTGTCCCTTGTTGGAAGCTGATGTTTGCTCTGTTGGATTCTAGTGCAGATTGTGTTAGCTACTGCCTTCAGCACCTGGTCATTGTGCCACCTGTACCTCACCTCTCCCAAGGCTTTCGGGCAGCAGCTCAAGATGTGCTACAAGGAACCTCTTCTCAGGCACAGTAGGCATGATGGGGTGTTGCCTAGACCCCACCAATGCAGGTTGGATGGGCTTGGGATGACATCATACACTGATGAGATCAGAAACTTGAGTCTAGCTGGTTCTGACTTCCAAAGCTCTGACTAGGGGATCTTACAGCCAGTTGTATGGTCCCAATTAGTCCAAACTCCCTGCTGGTGCAAAGCCACTGTCCTACTGCAGCATTCCTCTTCCACCTCTGCACGGATCTCTCCCTGGATCAGCTGGCGTCTCTCTCTCCACACAGAGCGACAGAGCCTACAACAATGCCATGTCTCAGCATTGCTTCTGCCTGTTCGACTGCCTCCTGTTCCTGCCACTTCCTCAAGGTTCTAACTGTGATGCCTGCAGAGGAGACTCTAGGATTGTTTGAGGCTCTATAAAGTAGCACCTCTCTGGCTCTGGTGTCCTTACATCTCTCTGTCAGACTGGTGAAAGGAAGCTGCAGATTGTTGGTGTGCGCATAAAGAGCAATGCTGCTTAGACTCTTTGGTAGAACAAGCCACCTGTGAAGGAACTTCATATATCAGCAGTGGCCAGAGACGTCTTGGCAGAATACCAAGCTCCATTTTCCTGGCTTGAACATCATTCTTGCCTGTGTAATGAGCCGTTCCAGCTCTTGGAGGAGCCATCGGCATCCTGGCACAGATGTTGTCGTGACAGTCAGGTCATCCATGAAGGCTCTGAAAAATCTGAACATTTTTAAAAATAGAAAATATTTAAGATTCTTACAGAATCTTATATTTACAGTTACTATTACCTCATTTTGGGCTACTACGTAAAATTAAAAATTACCTCAGGTTTTCTCAGTGACATTATCTCATATTATCGGCTAGCATGCTAATCCTTTGTTTTATGTTCGTCAGTGTTTTCAAAATATATGCAGGTATGATAGGCTGTTGTGTTGTTTTAATCAAGGGAGGCTGCTTACATGTTTTTGTAGAGGAAAAATTGCTGCCTGAAGCTTCTTTTGTGCTGATATGAAAATAGAAAAGCTGCTCAAACAATGTGCACACTGTAACCTAGGGGTAAGTGATAGGACAAAACTATCATATCATGATATTTCAGGATATTTCAAGGATATGCGATAGGCTATCAGGATCCGGATATATATTCTATAGCCTTTGTGACAAACTTCCAGTAAAGTTGTATTTTGGAATAGTAAACCTTAAAATATTTTTTTATTAGTACTTGTATTTATTTATGTTTAGAAAAATGAAGTAATACTGAAAAGGAGGAAAATCTATAAAAAGTGTAATAAGATTAAAGGCATATCTAATCTGCTTACAGAGTTTGTCATTGTATAGATATCTCAAAAAAGTCTATCATAACATAATTTATCATGGCACAGTTATGTGGTCATTTGTACCCATGAGTAGGGTTAAACTGGGTTATTTTTAACCTAGTAGATGGCAGAAACCTGGGCCATGGTGATAACTATGTGTCTGATGGGTGGAATTGAACTTTTCCTGGCCCTCTGCTGAGCTGAGACCCTCTTTCTTCTCTCACATAACAAGCATTAACTATGCAGGCTATTTCAGAAGTAACGTTATGTGCTTTCACAACATCTGTTACAGCAGTCAGATGCAAATGGAAGACCTGGTTGCTTTTATCCAGAAGAAATCTCAGGAGATTTCTGCTTGCGGATGAACCTGAGCAAGAGGAAGCCTATTTCTTCTGGCTGATGGAGCTGTTCTGTGATCAAAACGGAGTAAGTGTTGTAGTTCATTATGTGATTGTTGAAGCAAAATTCAGCAAAATGAAAAATATTTTAAAAAGTGCACAAATAAATATGGCAGACATGCAAGTTAAAGATATTTAAATACTGATGGTCGAAGTCGCTACATGCCTCTAGGTTTACAGCTGTCTGAGGAAAGGCATCAACAGTTAATATATGACCACATCAGCATCTGTCTGTATTCTATATTGTAATTGTGTATTTTTGCATTGTTTTTGTCAGTATCATGTTGACTAACATGGTACTGTAATTCCCACTCCAGCTTGCTGGTGTTGAGAACCAGGAAGATTGGTGCCTTCCACTGGTGCGCCTTTTATGCTCCACTTCCCCAGACAATAAGCGTAGACAAGCCTTGATTGAAATGGCAGACAGTCTTGGTATGGACAAGCGCTACAGTAACAATATTTTTCTGGAATCTTGTAACTATATAATCAAATCTGGACTGTATCATGGACCCTGAACTTTGGCTTTTCACCTGCAGAGGACAAAGGACACAAGGTGCTGGGATCATATCGTGACTACAGCTTTGATCTGATTGGATGTCACAGGTATTTTGTGTGTATGTATGTGCATGTGTGTGTATGTGTGTGGGCATATTTGTGATTATTTTCCTTCACTGGCTACTAACAACTAATTCTCTTTTGCAGCAGCTTGCCTGTGAAGAAATCAGCCATCAGGGAAGCTATTGGGCAAACTGAGGCTTATGAATATGTGCTGTTCCTCACCCCAGGGTTCACCCAGCCAAACTTCCAGGTTAGAATTTCTCTTTGCCAAATCTAAGCAGGAACCATTGTAGTGAGAATGAATGACTCTCTCTGTCTTAGAAATACAAGGCCTTTCACGCCACAACGATAGCCAAGGCTGGATTTTCTAGTCTTGCTCTTGAATACTGTGAATCCATTGCTAGAGCATGCGCCAACTTCTCCTCCAGCATCAAAGTGGCCTTGGTGGAACGGATTATAGTGTTAAATATGATGAGCAACATTTTCCAGGTTTTAAATATATAGTATCGTCTTCTTTTTTCACTCAGGAATTCTAGCTTTCTGGCCTTCCAAGTAGATATGTGACAGACAGTATCGAGGTATCCTGCTTCCACCTGGAGTTTGGGTGTGCTCCTGTTTTACCTGGTCTGTGGAGGCTTCCCCTTAAAGAACGAGGATGAAACTACTGAAGGAGACATACCATACCGGTGGATCATTATCTGGGTATAGGTGATGAAATGCAGCAGCATCACATTTAGACCTGTCTAATTAAGATGTAAAACTTCAATTTAAACATATTGGTTTTAATGATTTGTTTGTTTTTCTTTGAATTTGAATTTCTTTCTCATCACTGGACACAATTTCTGATATCATGGTGCCTCACAAACGACCCTTACTATCGTGGGACTTTGAAGTATAATGTCAGCCACGAGTGGTTTATGGAGGAACTTCAGGAAAATGTCCAGGTTAGACTCCAAGAACACTGTGGAGAACATCAAAATCACCTACCAAGGAATGCACACTTCTGTGTATGATTACACAAAAGTATATGCAGAGTATGTAAGCTGTAAATATATTTAGCTAACATTTAACCCTTATCTAATCCTTTCATATGTACAGTATATAGTTGAATGCAGACTACACTAATTTTTATATGAAACAAGTTACATTTCGTAGGTAATTGTAATCTGTATAGTTTTAGAATATGTGTAAATCTTTATTGCTAACATTTTTATCCTGTTAACAGAAATATTTTAGATGTGGATACAAAAAAAAAAAGACAGAAGGGTTACCTGATCCCTGTCCCCTGCCCAATTAGCATGGTTCAAGTTGGATAGGGGATGCAGATCAGGTAGCAGAGGAGCTTATGACACCAGAAATTGGTTGAAAAACTGTATTTGTGACTTCTAGTAAAACTGCTAGTTTGATAGGTGGAAAAGAGCGCCCGTAGAAACCTTCATAAAATTTGTAATGGTTTTAATGGTTATAATGGGAATGGTATTGGTTTTAACAGAAACTGTAATGGTCCCTGTGCGTGTCTACTGGTAATTTGTTATCTTCTATTGGTGGCATGTTATGTCTAGTGGATGCCATTAAAGACCAATAATGATAATGGTTTTAATTGTTAGCTGATTGGTTTGTACTGGTATTTGTAGTGGAAACCATGAGAATTTCTCTGATGGTTTCTATTATCTATTGTTATTTTTCCCAGCAGGGAGTATTTTTAATCGGTATCTTATTACTTTGAAAAAATGAAGCACGAATCAATATACATGTTTGAAAATATAGGAAGGTCAGACAGCGTAATATAATTTAGCTATAGGAGACCCATGACTTAGGAAAGTGCTTTGATTGGCCAACATCATCATGCACCAAAAATAATGAAAGGACTTAATGAGGAGATTTCCACAAACAAGTAATCAGACTTTGCCTACTAATAAAAAATCGTCATTAAAATATTATGGCGCTATGATCTAGCACTAAAGAACAACAAGAATTTAAAAAATCATGAAAGTTATCCTTTATTACGGACTGTGCTTTGTTCATTCGTCCACCTTTTTGCGTCAGACTTTGAAGCACAAGGTTCATCTGCAAAGCCAATAATGCATTTGCCTTTTGCTTCAGCAAATGGAAGAAGATTCTACTTCTTCTTCTTGTTCTTCTTGTTCTTCTTGTTCTTCTTCTTCTTCTTCCTCTTTTTTTTTTACATCACAAAAACCTGCAGTCTTAACAGGGGTGTGTAGACTATTTATATCCATTGTAGATGTTTGTATTGCTTTCTGATAACTATTAAAAGTGTGTTTGTGTGTGTGTGTGTGTGTGTGTGTGTGTGTGTGTGTGTTTGTGTGTGTGTGTGTGTGTGTGTGTGTGTGTGTGTGTGTGTGTATTATCATCATACTTTATCACTGCCCCTGATGCAGTTGTTGTTGCTCACTTGAAAAAAAAAAGCTGCCAAAGCATTAAGGATCATTGTTTAAGGTCCTGTGCTGTTAAAATAGGTCTCTTGATTTTGTATAGCACAGAATAGAAGGCTTGGTGTGACTTCTAATGGCATGAGTGTGTAAAGCCGGTGTCACTGTAAAAGTTTTGCTGTTTTGAAATAAAAACATCGGTTTAGGTTTTTTGTTGTTATTATTGATTTCATTGTTGTAATTCTGTAAACAATTGAAATGCGTTACACCTATACCGAACTTCAAGGGTTAAAATTGAGGGAGGAGTGTTATCATATCATAGGCTATTCACCATCTGTTATGAAGTTGTAACTGTTTTATTTTTTGTGCTACTGACCAGCACTAATTCTGTGCTGTTTCTTGAAAACCTCTGTAAAGATGCACTTCTACATCTTTCCCGATAGATGGCGTATCATACAAACGAGTTAAAGTTTTGTTCACTGTTCCTAGGAATTATAGGCTCATCATCGTTTACAACTAATATGAGAAGCTCCTCAGCTCATTAGATTAGGCCTACTAAATACTTCCTAAACCGGGACACGGGAATATATGCAATATATTTTGGGGGGAAAACAAAAAACAAAACATGTGTTTTCTCACGAGTTTGATACAAATACACCTGTCGTTTCTGTCGTTTCTGTCGTTGCGTGGTCCAGTCTCATGTCCGGTGGGTGGTGGTGTGTGCACAAGCCTTTGGGCTGAAGCTCGAGGGCAGTTTTTTGTTCTTCACCCACGCGCTGCTCTCGCGCACAAAGCCGCTCACTTCGGCTTCTGATTCCCCAGGGGACATGAAGAAAGGAGAGGGGCTGTGCGGCGGCACACGATATTTCTTTGTTCATCTGCTCAAATAAGAGCACGGGTCTGTCCCTCTTTAAAACCGGCCTGGACACCAAGAGGTCAGCTGGAACTGTGGGTAGATTCTCCCAGCATGAAATATCTATAATCTAGCTATAATATTTAAGCTATAGGCTACTACTGGTAACCAGAGGCGGTTTTTTTGGTGACATTGTGCGTCATTATCTTTAACATCTCTCCTCAGTACAATAGTATTTGAAACCAATTTTGACTAATTTGACAATAATATTGGATTTAAGCAAAACACACGACACCTGTTGATAAAATCTGAACTCTGAATGAGTTTTTTTTTATATGGGTTTACTATGTGTTCAGCTTTGTCCTGATCAGGGTTGCGGTGTATGCGGGGGTTATCCCAGGAACACTAGGATATAGGACACACCCGACACGGGACGCCCGTCCATCGCAGTACAAGAAAACCAATACAACTTACTAATTATTGCGTCATAACAATGAACTCTGTCATGTTTCTGATGTGGACTGATACAAAATATGATTGTTTACATTAAAATCCATAATATGATAATAAAGTATGAACACCTGTAGCCTAACTTTCGCTCCTGGACTTTTCTAGATCAAAATGACATAATAGAAAATTCTGATCATGCGAGGTCGTTATTTATTATATACTTGCGACTGCTATTAATGCAGTCAGCTATCCAATCTGGAAGTGTAAAAGACTCGGAAAAGGAATTCACGTTAGCTAGCCTATATATCATATAGGCCTATACAGTACGTGGATTATAGCCTATATGCACCTAAATGCCACTTATGGTAAATGGAAAGTGCTTGCGGACGATATATAGTCCGAGGGTAAATTCTGATCTGTCTTAAATAAACGTCTAATCAAAAGTGAGTTTGGGTCCTAAGCAGATAGAGAAGAGATTCTCGCCGTCACTTCACTCCGCAGCGGTGTGTGGACTGTGTAAAAGTGTAAGTGTGAGTCGCCACTGACTTCACTGTCATCAATGACTTGCTCTCTGGATAAGTGTTCTGTCATGTACATCATGAAATCTGGTACGTATAGGCTATTAAAGCTGAACATCTTAATGACTGGGGATGATTGGAGAGTGCGATTTGCGCTGTAAGACAGAAGCAGTGGTCCTGGAGTTGACGGTGTGTGTGTGTGTGTGTGTGTCCGCATTCCGCGGCAGTGTGTGTAATCGGGTGCCCAGCTGACTCCTTGGCGCGCTGGCAGATGGCTGGTGTGTATGCCGGCTGGCGGTGTGTGTGAGCTGGGAGGGGGTCACACTCATTGTTTAGACGTACTAGCCCCACGCACAGACAATGACCCCAGCCAACAGCGAGAAAAGATGGAAAAGCCTCTTCTTTTCAGAGGAAAAAGCGGAAATTAAAAAAAAAAAAAGTTTAAAGAAATCTTACTGTTTTTTTTTAACACGATATGCTTGTGTTTAATTATTAAACTGCATTTAGTTATGAAGCTAACAACATACAGATTCTACATCACAACTGTTAGTGATGCTGAAAGCGTCTAGATGTAAAACAAAATCGCATCTAGCATTTAAAATAATAATAATAAAGGAAACCCTGGAATATCTGGTGTTATAATAATAATAATAAAAAAAATGTTCCTCTCGATCAAAGGTGTTTTTCAGCCGCAGCCGACTTGATAACTCTCTTACGCAGGTGAAGAGTCTATTTTTCATATACACTCAGCTGATTTGTCTTTCCATTACAAATTCGATCGGGTCATCTGCAGTGTCTCAGTAAAAGCTTGTTGATCCCTAGGAGTCATTAATCCCTGTCATTTCGGTTAAACTGATAGGGTTGACCGTATGTTATCATGCAAGTATTTAGCCTAGAGAGAACTTGTCCATCCATCCAAACATCGTGAAGCTCCTCCTCCCCCCTACCGCCGCCTTGCCCTGGCTGTGCTGCTCTTTCATAATGTACAGCTTAGACGTGCAGCATCATTACGTGCTCGTTGTCCCGAGCGGTTTACGACTCCACGCATCCTCACCCCTTCATGTGGGACTATCGGACCGGCTCCTAAAGGCTCTCCGAGGGCTGCTTGTGGATACATGCTTGGTTTTCTCCAGATGTTTTGAAGTGGTGTGGTTGAGCTGGGAAGGTGCGCGCTTTTATCTATGACTTTCAGAGCAGGTGATCTTTTGGAGCGCATTTTCCCAACTTTCCTTTAAAACGATGCCCAAGCTGGATAAACACAGGCCAACGTCAGAAACTGTAACATCGCGGAAAAACTAATTAGGGAAGATATTACTATCTACCCAAACCCGCTTTAGATATCCTCGCCAGTGTTAGGAAGTCGGTAAGCATCAGCATCTTCTGACTCTTTGGACTGTTTCTCGGGTGCTCGGATCTTGATCTTTTTTTTTCGTGGCTTTTTATTTTTTTGTGTGTGTAAATGTTCGGAATCCAGGAACATCTTGCTACTGTTGTGAAAGAACGAACTTTTGCGGAAGAAATGGATTCAGTCCGCCCCTGGGTGCGTAATGTCGGAGTCGTGGATGCAAATGTAGCAGCTCAGAGGTAGTACACTTCATCTACCTATAACACTGTACATGTCAAATATAGTGATTTATTAACTGAACATAAGGAACTGTTCAGCAACAATTCTATTCCAGATAGACGAAAACATTCCAGCATTGCCCTAATATAGGCTATTTTCCCCTCATATAGAGTCTAATGCCATATAAAAGGGAACATGTTCACATGCAAGCTTAAATGTACCTACATATTACCTAAACATCATAACTAATCTCCCATTGCCATAAATGACCCATCAACAGATGGATAACTTCAGCGACGTGAACGTAAAAACGACACAGGCTCGGGTCTCCTTGGAGCTGGAAGAGTATTGAGCCCCGTGAAAAAAGCACTACAAAGACACTTTAACAGAATAAACTTGGGCTGTTTTACACATTCAATAACACGCCTAAGAGCAATTGACCTCCGACCGCATTATGACAAGTTTCGACTGTTTATTGTCTTTAGGCTGCGATTCGTTTGTCAATTCTAGGACTTTAATAAAAAGTGAAATATTTGATAACAATACATTTGCTATTATTATTATTATTATTATTATTATTATTATTATTATTATTATTATTATTATTATTACGATGATGATGATGATGATGATTATTATTACGATGATGGTTATTATTATTATTATTATTATTATTATTATTATTATTATTATTATTATTATTATTATTATATCTGATACACAATTAGTATAACTTGGTGGATGTTTGCAATATATAGGTTTAAATAGAATAAATTTCTTTATTGTAGCCTGTTACCCGTTTGCTTATATATATATATATATATATGGTCTTGTTAATTCGACTTTTAACGAATTCAGGTTTGTATCTTGTTGGAAACAGTGAATTAAAAATAGTTTGACCTAATGATCTAATTACACAGCCTATCTAGTCTATATTAAAAATATATAGGATAACGTTTCACACGTTTTAATGTTCATTTTGCTGCAAATTATTACAAAGTAAAGTGAGAGACGAACTTGACTGAATTCATAACGAAATAACCTTCTGTTGGTATTTACAGGCAGAGATGTGATTCTCTCTTGAGATTTTACGAACTGTTTGAACGAAACTTTTGTTTGCTGCGTAGATGATTTAAAAAAAAAATAAAATAAATAGTAGGCTAGGGAAAATAAAAACATAACGCCCTCGATACCCTGCCTACTGCTTGTAATAGCCTACTAATATAGATGATAATATGCGTGTTAGCGTGCTTGATAAGTAGTCGGTATTTACTGATTACTGTAGGAAATGACACCGGTCTGAACTTTGTCAGCTGGAGATGCAGATGGACATCAGTCTACTTGTATTTTTTATTATCTTTTTTTTTTATTATTATTTATTTATTATTATTATTTTTTAAATCGTGTTATGAACAATTAATCAAATCTACCCAAAAAGTCTCATAGCATTTTCCCCCATAAGTGCGTTAGTAAAACTAATCGCTTGGTTTAAATCATTTGATATTATGAATTAAAAAGGATAACTCACATAACTTACATAACTGATTACAGTTTAACGAAAAACTGTATTTAAAAAAAGAGCGGTGTAGGCTTAATTGAGTTTATTACAGATCCTTCAGGATTTAATAGTTTCGTTTCCATAGCCTAATTATAAAATATGTCGCACATTTATGAGCTATTCAGGGTAATTTCATTCTAAGGAGTTGTCATGTTTTACTGTACAGTCATGTTTAGGACACATTTGGACGCAGTGAGATGAAAACAAAAGTGATACATGTACACCTAGAATAAGCCTGCCATAATAAATAGGCTAACATCAGATTTATTCAGTTACAGTTTTGTAACTTAAGTGTTACATTCATGCCAAATTATTGTATCTACAGTGGAGTAGCTCTGTCTCGTGCCCACTTTGAGAAACAGCCGCCCTCCAACCTGCGAAAATCCAACTTCTTCCATTTTGTGTTGGCCCTGTACGACCGGCATGGACAGCCAGTGGAAATCGAGAGGACGGCCTTCATCGACTTTGTTGAGCATGATAAGGTACACGTGCGTTGTGTTCATAGATCGGAATGCATATGCTTTATATGACTATTTTATATTTAGAATTAAAGGCAAAGGTTAAGACTCTCCTTTTAGATAATATCTGTAGACAATTCACAAATACTGCAAGCTTACTGCAGTCCTTAAAATGTCAAACCTTTCAGACCTTTCCCCCTTTTGCTCTGTTTACTTCGATGTGATATCAGTGGAACGGTACCATGTACCATATTTTAAGATGTAGGCAAACAAAGCTAAATAAAGTACAACAAACAGTGAGAGAGAGAGAGAGAGAGAGAGAGAGAGAGAGAGAGAGAGAGAGAGAGAGAGAGAGAGTCCAGTTAAAAGTAAAAACTTGTGGTTAGAATGAAGCAGTGTGGCCTTAAACGACAAAGTCAAGTGACCAATAACATGGCCAGCAATAACATATAAAACAATACATAACAAATTTACATAATATATGATTGAGTTATTATCCATGAATAGTTTTCTAATTAAAGATTTGTA
>JANDJT010000124.1:15491243-15529305 GCA_024331685.1 Stegophilus panzeri | reverse complement strand
ATATAAAATAACTCATGATATAATTATTTGATAATTAGTACACTGAGCTGCTATTTTAGACACAATGTACCCAATAAACTGACCAGTCAGTGTAAGTGGAAACTAGGAACCTATATAGCTTCTCTGTCCTTCTGTCTCCCTCCAATTTTTCCATCCATCCTTGGGGTATTGAGTCTTGGTGCAATCTCTGGAGGCCAGTTAATAAGGGAGAAGTTGGAAAGCAGTAGAAGCTCGAAAGGGGGTTGGTTTATAGGCCTAAAGCCAGACTGGAGCTTCTCTTTCTTCGCTTCAAGGGCAACTCTCTCTCTCTCTCTCTCTCTCTCTCTCTCTCTCTCTCTCTCTAACAAACACAAACATGTATACATCTCTACTAAACAGCAGTGTAAAGATTGTGAACCTCTTTAGACATTTCTGAGCATCTTTAATCATGTTTTTTTTCACTCTCTTACTGTTTATTCATGATCTGACTTCAACAGTGAAGATATGGTAAATGTGCATATTGTGCTTTTTTTTTCTTTTTTAAATTAAAGTTTCTTGAAGTACGAACAACTGGCCTATTATTCACAGTGAAAGTGAATTCATAGAGAACATTAAATAGCCAAGTATTGCTTAATTTAAATGGTAAACATCTCATTTGTTGAGGTATGTTGCATATATGGGTTTCTGAGAGTTCACTGTGATATCTTGAAACAATTCATGCACGCTGGACATTTTGCTGCCAGTGCTGCATTTATTTCACCAGGGTTGTGTTTTGTTGTGTCTGTTTGTCCTGTTCTTCCAAGGAGCAGACGGGAGAAAAAACAAATAATGGCACACACTACAAACTGCAGCTCCTTTACAGTAATGGTATGATTCAGACTCTTTTCCTTATCAATATATGTCTTCGGTTATTGTATTTTATTTTTTAAGATCGAGTCGTTTTAAAGCCATCGTCGACGTAGTTAAGCCCTCCACATCGCCCAAAATGTGGCTCTCACTGTTGTAACCTAGGGCACAACACGTCACTCTTATGTGTAATTCATACATAAAGACTTAAAAGAGATGATGATGGCTTCCACAAATTACCAGTTTCTCATCAGTGTTGGAAATACTTTATAAATCTGAGGTGAAAATAAAGCCTTAACAAAGCCTAAAATTTAACAACTGATCAAATGAAACCGTGCAAGTGGTCCACACTGTGCCTTTAATTGTTTCATTCAGTGCAAGTTAAACACTTCTCACCAATTTAAAATGTGTAAACTTATCTTTTAACAGGTGTACGAACTGAACAAGACCTTTATGCTCGTCTTATTGACTCTGTAACCAAACAGGTAAGCGTCTTCCTCAAACAGCTACAAACTTTTCATAAAGCTTGCCGCTTTGGACATATAACCTACAAATAATGCTGCTTTCTTTTTTTTTTCTTTTTTGATAGCCGATATCATATGAGGGGCAAAATAAGAATCCTGAAATGTGCCGTGTTCTGCTGACTCACGAGGTCATGTGCAGGTAAAAAGACACTGCTACATGTTCATGCACAGGGAGGTGTCCATGTTAGCAAGCAAGCAATCTTTCTCATGTACTACAATTTCACTTTTTACTGAATTAAACAGCAGGGCAAACTGTGAAACGTGCATCAGCGGACACTTCGACACCGGGTGACAGATAGACGCGACTATCCCCACAGACAGCTTGTTTTGAGGGGAGGTACGAGGAGGCGTGTGGGTCTGTGACCTCAGGCTCAGGGACACGATAGTAGAGGGCAGAACGGGAGTAGAAATCAGCTTCAGCCCCCATTGTGCGGCCAGCAGATGCCCGAGTGGGGTTCACAGCTGGCTAATAACAGAGGGGGAGAGAGGGGGAGAGGGCGATGAGGGGGATGAGGGCAAACGACACAGCTGGGGAGTGGCTCTATCTGACAGAGGGGGAGTTAAGGTGGTGGTGGTGGTGGTAGATTGGTGGGGGGGGGGTTCAGGGGGTAAAGGAGGACAGCAGAGGGGCAGATGGCCAGGGGTGGGGGGCACTTTTGTTATGCAGGATGGGCGGAGTGGGGGGAGCTTAGGGGAGGGGGCAAAAGGGCTGCCCCCAGACAAGAGATGCTTGGTGCTGGCGTGTGTGTTGTCTGTTGTCTATATATGTGTCTGGATTTTTAGAGATGATTTTTGACTGTCACTTTTCTTTTATTGTGTTGTTTTCTATAGTCTGTATAAAGGCCCACTCTATATCGTACAGTGCAGAGTGTGTCAGGAAAGTTTGGAGAAATTACACAAAGTCACAGTCTTTCTTTCTTTCTTTTTTTAGTTTCTTCTGTTCATTCACAAGTCTTTCATTCTTTTTATTGCTTTTGTTTATAGCTTTTGCTGGTGCAATGTTGACCTTTAATTACAACACACTGTTTATTCAACTAATGCGCTTTAATGTTAGGTAATAATGGGTTATTGGTGTGCATTATTGCTACCTAATATGATTCAATGAAATTTAAAGTGAAAATAAATGTTCAATTTATTATATATAAAATCGTAATATTGCTTCTTCATCTTCTATACGTATATAGTCGCTGCTGTGAGAAAAAAAGCTGTGGAAATCGTAACGAGACCCCGTCAGACCCCGTCATCATTGACAGGTAAGAACTATAAACCCGTGCTAATCATCACACTATAGTACACCAGAGATTCATAAGGGGTTCTTGACCCAGCAAGAGTTTCTGGTCCATTAAAACCAGACATGATTAGCACACAGTTGTTATTAACACTCCTGAAAGAAAAAAAGAAAGAACAATTCAACTCTGCATTTGTCTTCTTCTGCACATTATCTTTTATTGTGTAAACCAATAAAAGATAATGTGCAGAAGAAGACAAATGCAGAGTTGAATTGTTCTTTCTTTCTTACATACACACAGAGGCTCTCTTGAAGAAATTTTTCAAACAAATTTAACCTCAAATTTAGGTTTTCTAATAGAAAAGTGACTTTCTGTTGATTTTATGACAGTTTGTGCTTGGATCTTTTAAAATGACATTATAGTCATTATTTACTTTTTCATATTTTAAATCTCAGCTTCATAACAATGCACCTGTTTTGTCATGGCTGCTAAGTCTTCATCCCATGCCTCCGAGCATATAGAGCAGTTTTCTAAATCTCAAGTATACGGCTGAGTACAACAGTAGCCTTTCTCTCTTTCTGTCTTACTATCTGTGTTTTTGTAGCTTTCTTTCTTTCTTTCTTTCTTTCTTTCTTTCTCTCAGAATCCTTGCTATTTACAGTGTCTCAGTGGAGCCATTGAAACTTTCTCAGAAAGGGAAAAATATGAGCTGTTGTTGAGTTTTTTTGTTGTTGGATTTTTCCAGAATTCCTGAGTATGGCATCTGTTTTTCTCCTTTATGAAACGATTCTCTTCGACTCGCCGTCCATCGTTCACTCTGTCTTCTTTCTATGCCTTAAACATTTTAAAAAGCCATATTTTACTCAGGGGCTCATAAAATGAAGCATTCAGGGTGAGTATTTTGGACTTCACAGGCTGTTAGTGTAGCAGTGTTGCGCTCCAGTGACTTGTAGACCTGATGCTATATTTGTTAGCCAATAACGTCTCAGAGGAAGTGTCTCATTGGCAGGTCAACTCATTAGGCTAATCAGGGTGTTGTGGTACCAAAACCGTGTCGTTTGAGGTGCCACCATTTTTTGGAGCTTGTATTACACAGTCTTGTAAACTCATCATATCGTTCCATCAGTGCTTCATATTACAGGCATGTTAGAGCCTAAAACCAAGCTCTTCTGCAAGGTCATATTTAGTATGATATGCCTGCCTGTGTGCTCATTTGACTTCTGACATTTTTTCTTTTTAAATTTACACTATCATCATTGTTACGGCTCATTTTTACAGGAGAGTTTTCATTAATTATTTCATAAATTTTTTGTTGTTAGGATTTCTGAATATTTCTGTTTTCTTTCACACCCACACCCACACACAGAGCCTCACCCAACACTTCCACCTCCCAACATTTTCCTTAAAGTAATATTGTCATAATTAGTAAGCCTCATCAGGCCACCTCTTAATACACATGGGAATTGGGATCCCCAATGTGCCACCTAACAGCCCCAACCCCCCTCCCCCTTTTTTAATCTGCCTCCATATTATTTGGACCCTGCCTTGTCTTTTATTCTCCTCCCCCGCTTCGCAATCTGCTATTCACCCCTTCCTCTACTAATCCAGTTATTAGTGAAAGGAGAGAGAAGAGATCCCATCTGATCCCTGAGGCGGCATGCCTTTTGCCACTTTATGACCCACACATCTGATGCTTGTCCCACTGATTATCTAGCATTGGTATGGCTGATGTTAAATTGGACCTTAAGCACAAAATGCACTCTCATCCAATCATTTATGCCAATGACTGGATTGTTAAAAAAACACTTGCTTGTTTTTGGCATTGCTGTATATAACTGCAGTATGCACCACACAGCAAGGGGTTGCTATTAAAAAAAAATATGTATGAACGCTTTGTTTATAGACATATTTTGTTTAAATATATCATTATTTCATAGAGAGGCTTAATGAGGACCTGATCCAACATTTTCCTACTTCATGAAACTCTTTGCATTATTCTTATTGGCTTGTTTATCTGTCCTGCCCTGTCGATTTAAGCGCCTCCTTGTTTTAACTCTTTAACTCAATTTGTTTCATGGAAATGATGAATTGATTGGTAGATCTACTCAATCAATTTAACAATTCACTGATCAGTGACCCCTGAAAGCAGTTCGGTTTAAATACAGAGATAATACATGAATCAAATGTACATAACACAGAACTGAGGTTTTTAAGGTTCACTATCCTACATATATTTTTGTTGGTATTATAACATGCATATTAGATATGACTAGTAACTGACAACTTATAGTATAATTTGTAAGACTAAATATCTTAATAGATATGGTTTTAATCTGGTAATATAACCCCTGGATAGTTCGCCGGCTTTGATGGTTTAATCGGGAAACAGGCTAAGCTAAGGGGGGAAAAAAACACAAGTGTACTACTAATATTATGATTGTTGTTTTCTATTAAGTGTCTTCTTGAGCAATTGATGTATGGACAGTCCTGTTAAGGGTTTGAGTATTAGCAAGTCAGTGCCACACCAAAATCAATATATGGATGTGAAAAAACAATGGGGTAACCATGGCGAAGCTTAAGGAGAGCGAGGGTGAGAAGGATCAATGCCCTGCAATGTATATCTAATTGATTGCGCTTTCCGGTAGGGTCTCCCTTAACAAGCTTATGCTCCAAGAAAACAGAAGAATCAATAGGAGAACCCCAGTTTCATCAATATCAGCCTACCATCCCCCCGACTATGAAACAGATGGCTTTACAAGGGTTCGACACAGGGGCTTACAGTACATATGGTTCTGCCTATTTTACTTTAGCTATGAGAACACCCAGCTGAAGGACTCTGAAGCATGTATAGACTAATGTGAAACATGTGTAAGGTGTAAAATATTTAAACGGAGCAAATACGGGACAGGTCTGTGCTCTTAACCATCATTCATTATTTTATAGAGAATGGGCTTACCCACCATATTTACATGCATCCATTCATACATACAAATTATATCAGAAGTCACCTCTCACTACAATATTGGTTAACCCTTTGACTTTAGGAATCCACATAAATGGCAGCTCATTGAGTTTTATTTTATTTTTTGTGCGTTGATTTAAACAAAGCTTATGCCACCTTTCTTCCCACTGGTGTTACCTTATATTTTTGGCAAACATAAAGGCATTTTAGAAATGTTATTTCTAAATCTATTCTGCACATGTAGTCACAGGCATAGAGTTATAATGATAATGCAGAAAATGAGAAGATTAGGCTTTTATTTATTTCAATCAAGGTTGTGAAAAGTGTGACTGTGTGATGTTTGCTCATTTGCACCGTCATATATTTGCTATAATCATAAAAATAGTTTACGCAGACTTCTAAATATGTAATGATACAACTCTTATGATCCTAATTCTTGAATGAAGCAGCAGTCGATTAATATGAAATAATGTATGTCAAATGTGACCCTTTTGGTTTATTGTGATTGAAAAGAAAAACACGGTAACACCAGTGACACAATGAAACACCAGTGACAGAAAGAACACCAGAGATTGTTATCCTTTAATATTTATTACTGAGATGAGTTTAGAAATTGTGTATTTGAGACGAAACCAAAGATTATCACTGAAACTTTGTAAACATTTTTTTAACAAGTTTAAATTTCCCAATTTAACCATGTTAGGAAACCTCAAACAATTCAGAAATAGTACATTTCTAAGCCCATACTGACTATAGTATATATCTATATGTATGTATACTTATGAACAGCAAAATGTGTAGTGGTAGCTCAGTGAGGGGAAGTGGTATCGCAGTGAGGGGCAGTGGTATCTCAGTGAGGGGCAATGGTAGCTCAGTGAGGGGCAGTGGTAGCTCAGAGAGGGGCAGTGGTATCTCAGAGATGGGCAGTGGTAGCTCAGAGAGGGGCAGTGGTAGCTCAGAGATGGGCAGTGGTAGCTCAGAGAGGGGCAGTGGTAGCTCAGAGAGGGGCAGTGGTAGCTCAGTGAGGGCCAGTGGTAGCTCAGAGAGGGGTAGTGGTAGCTCAGTGAGGGCTAGTGGTAGCTCAGTGAGAGCCAGTGGTAGCTCAGAGAGGGGTAGTGGTAGCTCAGTGAGAGCCAGTGGTAGCTCAGTGAGGGGCATGGTAGCTCAGAGAGAGGCAGTGGTAGCTCAGAGAGGGGCAGTGGTATCTCAGAGATGGGCAGTGGTAGCTCAGAGAAGGGCAGTGGTATCTCAGAGATGGGCAGTGGTAGCTCAGAGATGGGCAGTGGTAGCTCAGTGAGGGCCAGTGGTAGCTCAGAGAGGGGCAGTGGTAGCTCAGTGAGAGCCAGTGGTAGCTCAGTGAGGGCCAGTGGTAGCTCAGTGGTTAAGACGTTGAACTACTGATCAGAAGGTCATAAGCTCAAATCCCAGCACTGCCAAGCTTCCACTGCTGAGCCCTTGAGCAAGACCCTTAAACCTCAACTGCTCAGTTGTATAAATGAGATAAATGTAAGTTGCTCTGGATAAGAGTGTCTGCCAAATGCTGTAAATATTATGTAAAAGAACTTTTCATGATAGAGGAACGTTCCTGATGTGTGTAAATTTGCCTCTGATCTGTACATTTGTAATCATGAAATTCCAGAAGTTCTACAAGAAGTCCTGCTTTGACTGCTGCTAATCTAATAACCTTTATTTTCACATATAAAGGTTACTCCTATATACATATACACATATAAAGCTGCTACTCCTGTTACAGACTGGGCTGATATTGAGTGTTTCTGGATAGCTGTCTGTAGACTGTACTATTGTGGAGCTGCTTTGCTGTACCAAACCCTTTTGAAAATGAAATGGACAGATTTGGATGAATGCTTGGAGAAAGTAGTTGGGATGTCCTTGTTTGGGTTAGTTTGCACTCCTTTCCTAAAGAAATCCCTGAGAGAATACAATGAAACACATTAAAAAAAAACACATTAAACAGTTAGATGGTTATTGGAAACAGCAAATGATGTCAGATGTCCCATCACACTCTAACCTCTCTCTCCTTCACCTTCCCCCATGTTTCTGAGACCTCTGTGATGTTTTTAGTATTCTTTTAGTATACATTTACATGACAACGATTTACTAAAAATGTTTTTCCTTTGTGTTTTTGAAAAGTTTTGCGTACAGAAGACAATGTTGTAAAAAAAAACAAAAAACCGCTGTATTATGCCAGTAGAAACACTACACGCCTGCGCACAAAAGCATTCGCGTCAATGTGTCCACCATATTGATCCGGGCAAGACTGCCCTATAAACAAATACAAGTAAACAGGGGAGCTGTGGTGTTTGTGGATAAAAAGCACAATAATGTTTACATTTCAGTGGTTTATGATCTACGTGGAGTACAAAAAAAGGTTCTGTCTCCAGTTACTCAGAATCTCGATGGTTAGACTTGGAAAATGATTCATTGTCATAAGGAATTGTGAAAACTCATGCTTGTCAAGCATAGATTTGGCATAAAGGTTTTTTCATTGTGGAAATGGATTTTTCTGTCTTCAACCCCATCTCTTAGCTTTTCTTGTGCCCCAGGACAGAATTCTGTTAATAAAGCTCATTCATTTTTAAATACTGAAAAAAACTGAAATAATACAAATAGTGAGACACTGGAAGTCAGTCTGCTTTCTATATTTTACTAGCAATAAAAGGATATAGATTTTCTTCAAAAACAGACAATTACAAAGATGATGATAAGATTTTGAATACCCTTCGTCGGCGTAGATGTGGGTTAATATTTTGCCGTATGTAACTGGTCGTAGTAGCGATGCGGTAAATCTACACTTTGCTGGAGAAGCGTCAATAAACTCAAAATCCTGAGCAGAACAAACACAGCGAAGTAGTTTTAAAGTACTCGCGCGCGTGCCTATAGACTGAACGTGTAATACGCGTGCGCATGACATCATTGTTTTCACAAATTCGCGTTTTTGTACATTTACACGGAGATGACAACGGCGTCGTTTTCAAAAACTTGCACTTTCAAACCCGTTTTCAAAAGATTGCGTTTTCAGGCACCGAAACACCGTCGTCATGTCAACGAATAGCCAAAACCGCATAAAAAGTTCTCTGTTTTCAGTTGAAAACTTCAGTCTTTCAGTCTTTCCTCTGCACTGGCTTAAATAGAATAGCTACCTCGAGTAGAGGCATCAGCTCCATACTTCATCGGGTCATGTATGAGGTATTCAGTGGTCTAAGAAATTGATCATACAAATAAATGTCTCTTTTCCTTCACACTCAAACATTTTCATATATCATGCTGCATGTACATTGGTACATACTGTGTATCTTTAACATACCTCATATAAACACTTTCACTGATACACGCTCACAAGTATGAAGAGAGAGAGAGAGAGAGAGAGAGAGAGAGAGAGAGAGAGAGAGAGAATGCACAGATGTGCACACACACACAGGAGAGGACATCTGCTCCCTTGAGAATTTGACAGCAAGAACGAGAGAGCATTAAGTTCTGGATATCAAATGTGCCTAGTACTCTTAAAAACCAAGAGACAAGGAAACATATGGATGGCTGAGGGTTTATCCCTTTTCCTTCTGTTTGTATGTTTGTGTTTATCTGTAGTAATTATGCCTTCTCGTTACTGCCATTTTTGTGGTTCTGAACAGAATAAGCTACAAGTTTCGTGGCACGTTTATTACAGTGACCACTCTAGTGATCCTGATCTAATGAGAAAATACTTAGCGAATATAAAAAGCAAGGAGCCATCCACTGGATTTAACACAAAGTTGTGAGAACATCTGCTTTCTTTTCCCCTATAGCTCTGAGAGGTCTGTAATGTCTTCAGCAGTGTTGGGTAAGTTGCCCCTCAAAAAAGTTATCCACTACAGATTACTAATTACTTTACTTTCACGTTACTTTCAAAACCTATCAAACCTACAAAAATACACTACAAAGTGAAATTCATAATTCTTTCAGTAATTTTAGCGCACGTCAGCGTATGACATGATCAGAAAAAGTTGGATTTATCATAAAACTTGCCTCAGGTGTCAGTTCATTTAAATTCAATTGTATTTGTATAATGTGTTAAACAATAGACATTGTCTAAAAGCAGCTTTACAGAACACAGGATACAGATTTGAAGTGTGTGAATTTATCCCTACTGAGCGAGCCGGTGGCGACGGTGGTGAGGAAAAACTCCCTAAGATGATATTAGGAAGAAACCTTGAGAGGAACCAGACTCAGAAGGGAACCCGTCCTCATCTGGGTAACAATGGATAGTGTGAAAGTAAAAGAAAGTTCATTATGGTTTTATATGAAGTCTATTTGTTGAACTAGTCCACTGTTCACTAAAGGAGATCTGAGTGCACAATTGTATGTGGTAATTGCAGTCCTAAGGACAAAGCAGCAACCGTAGTCTCAGCAACCACAGCATGAATGTCCATGTGGAATTGAGGTCCAAAACCATTTCCATGGTACTTCAAGTTGTACCATCCTCAGCAATCTCCAAGCTGTAGCCTCCAATTGATGAGAGCTCCATCCAGAGGTAGGGCATCCGGATGGATCAGGCAGGTCACTGTTTGTAGAACTACCAGACCGATAAAATATAAAACTTTTCTAACTAGGCTAGTTTGGTGTCGCTAGCCAAGGGGAAGCACAACTAAGCTCTCATTGTCTGGGTTGCAGAGTATATTATCTTTCCTTATGCTCTGCTCATATCATGTTCACGTAAACTGGAACTCATATAGACATTTACACATCTTGTTTTCCTGCTCAGTATCAGAGCATCTTACTGTTTCAGTTTCAACCCATTTACTAGTTAAAAAAAACAACAAAAAAAACATTGGCGCATATCCATTTTTCCTCACACTGACTGTGTGAGCTAGCGTTTGGCAGAATTGAGAGACTGTCAGCCAATGACACGAGTTTTTCCACATATTTTCCTGTAAATCCTGTCTGATTGGTCTCGCCTCCGTTCACTAAATATATATAAAATTACAACACCGCTGTCTTCTTCTACTGATGTTCAGTTACGTAGTGACAAACCGGTGAAGAATTATTCAGGGATAAAGAAAAAAAATCTTTGTGGCAAAACGTGATTTCTTTTCAAATACATTTTACTTCATATTGTTTTCTTGACAATAAATATACAATTTAGAAAGTAACCTAATTTTATTGACGTCAGTAACTGTAATCAAATGACGTACATTTAAAATGTAATGCGTTACATTACTGCGTTATCAGAAAAAAGAAATTCGATTAAAGTAACGTGTTACACCCAACTTCAGTCATTCTTTTTGACTTTTATCTGCATCTGTTCTATGATTGACCTAAAACACAACTCATAGACTTTCATGCTTCAAGTCATTGTGAATTTATGCACAAATGCAGTTAAGGAACCGTGTTGTTGCAGGAAGGGCAACACGCAGACAGCAGATACACGTGTGGAAGCCACGTGCTGAATTTACTCACCTGATTTGTTCATTAAAAATGCACAAAAAGCCTAGAACACGAATGTATACGAATGACAAATATATATATATATTCTTTCCCCTCACTATTTTTTATCGCTTTGAGTTAACTACCCAATATACCAAGATATGATGATTTAGTCATATATCATTGAATAATAATAATAATCAGATTATTATTATTAATCATTTGAACAAGCACAATTAATAAGTTTTACAGTGTGAGATATAGGTCTTCTTCATTACATAATCTGTGTTTGTCTTCTGTGAGACAAACACAGATTAGGACAAAGTTTTTTTGTTGTTTTTAAAAAAAATGTAATTATATGCTATTATTTGTCATCACCATTTATTATATTTGTTGATTAAGGCAACACTCAGTATATTTGAAGATTAGAGTGAAAGCTCAGTACAGAACTGTGTGTGTGTGTGTGTGTGTGTGTGTGTGTGTGTGTGTGTGTGTGTGTGTAGTTTACATTAGAGATTCGGAGATCTTTGTGTGCCAGATCCTGATTTGTAACTTGAGCAGGCTGTTAGTTAAGTTTGTGTGTTTTTGTATGCATGTGTGTTTGTGTGGAGAGTGGTGTTAGGTCTTAAATTTCACTAATGATTTAACGGTGCTTCCTGGTGCTTGCTCGGCCCCACTGCTTTGTTTGTTTGTATGTCTGCTGGACAGTAATCTGGAGATCTCATCCAGGTTTAGGCCGTGCGCTGATAAGATCATTAATACTTTTCTTCCTCTCAGTTTATGTATTCTTGAGTCATTGTGCACTGTGGCTCAACTCATGTCATATCATCTCACCATTTAGCACATCTGAGAATCCCTAGAGTGAGATCAAACTATTAGGCAAAATGAATGTGCGCGCTTGTCTTTGAGTGTGTGTGTATGTGTGTGTGTGTGTGTGTGTGTGTGTGTGTGATGAATCTGTCAGGATGGAGGGCAGGGTTGATGGGCCCGCTGACAGCTTCTCAGCAGGCCTGCTGTGAGCTCCGCCAGTGTCTCGCTTCCCTCCCTCCACCTCCTTTTTTCCCCTGCTCCATACCTCCCCTTTCCTTCTTCTCTCCTGTCTGCATCCCTCCACATTTGCTATGGATTAGTTACGGACAGTAAATTACAGTGCCTTTGGACCTTTGAATGATTCCTTACCCCATATCTTCACACATTCCCCCACCACCACCGTCTTTCTGTTCACCTTGACCACCCTTCCTTCCACCCACCCTGTCTATTGTTCTGTTTATCTGTCTGTTTATTTTTAAACCTGATCATTTTTTTTTCTCTCCTCTGGTTGTATTGTCATTTTCCATCTTTCCATCTCTCTCTCTTGCCCTCTTCTCCTCTCACACCTTCCATCAAGATTTTTGCTGTGATGACACTTTCAGTTTAGTGACTATTGTCATCCTCAAGTCTCTCTCTCTCTCTCTCTCTCTCTCTCTCTCTCTCTCTCTCTCTCTCACTCCCATCTCTCCCCTACTCTATCTGGAAACAGATGTTGTTTGTCAGATCCTATCATTACTGGCTAATTAAGCAGACATCTCTTCTCTGTTTTCTACTGCCTGCTGCTCACTAATTCTCAAAGATAGTCCAGGCTTTGTTCCCCTACAGAGCTGAAGGTATATCCCGTTCACTGTGATGCGTATGTTTGTGTTACTACTCTTAGGGGCTTGACGATTTTGTAGATTTGACAGAACAGGAAAATCATGGAGTGTACTGTAGCTGGGGTACGATTTGGGTGCTTTTTGGATATTATTTCATGTAAAAAATATCTCATATACACTACACTCTTCAGAATTATTGGACACCTTCATGAAAAAGGATAAACACACACATTAAGCTCAAACCTATAGGGACACTGTATTTAAGCATGTTTTTAAATACAGAGACTGAACAGCAATGAATCTCTTCTTGTAATGTCGAACGAGTTTGGAGACACTTCTGGAGAGATCTGGATCCATTCCTATCATGTTTAAAGCGCCTTTAAATCCTTATGTTTGCGTGTGTGGGTGTCCCGCTTCAATTCATACCACAGGATTTCAGTAGTATTCAATCCACAGACATTGATTTTGACTTCACACTTTAATCGTTTCTGTGTCGATGTAGACATACATTTGGCACATTCTCGTGTTGAAAGCTCTATCTATTGCAATGTCTGAACCTCCTGGCAGAGGCAACCAGGTTTTGGGCTGAAATATCCTAATATCCTGGCAAAATTCATGATGCCACCAAGCTTCACTAGAGCCCCTGACCTACAAGCCACAAAGTGCTCTTGCCAAGTATCAAGGTGCTTTTCCTGGTCCCCTTTTGTCAGCAAACACGCTGCTTGTGTACATGGTGAGAAGATTTTGATTTGATCTGAAAACAACACAAAACTCAAACTGCAGTTCTAATGGTGCTTGGTGAAGTTTAGGTACTACATTAACAATATATGTGTGAGATGTATGAACAGAGTTATTGCATAGCAATTCATTGCTGTTTTAAAATAAAACTTAGAGTAAACCTGTAATTTTTCATGTTTACAGTAAATTTACAGAAACTTTACAAATGTACAAATTTATTTATTTATTTATTTATTAACTATTGCTTGCTGTCCAATAATCTCATTATCCCAATCACTGTAAAATATAATCTAGTTCATTAGTAAAATATATAAATAATGTTGAGATACATATGTATTTTGTTAAATGCTCATCCCTCTCACATCCACCTTCCTAAATATCTTCAGTGAATCCCATATCTAACCCCACATGATGAACCGATAGCCAACATCCATTTTAAATTCCACTGCCCACTGCAAGATATGTATCTTCCTCGGATGTATAAATGTATAAAACAGCCACTATTATTCTAAGATCAACTCAAGACCCTAGAAGCTCTGTTATTTTAATGGTTGAGCCGATATAGATGCCAGTCCAGTGCATGTCTGGTGTGTCACTCCTAGAGAGATTACAAAGGTCTCAGTTTGGACATTTGGAAGTTTTATTTGTGTGTGTGTGTGTGTGTGTGTGCAAATGAAGCAGTCATAATGTCCCATGAATCAATGTAAAACTGTGCTTCAGTAGAAAACCCCTCACACTGAAGTGCTACATAAATGTTGATAGACTCATACAGACTCATCCTAATAATGAGGCAACTTTTTTTCTTTCTCAAATGGAATAAATCAGGCAGCTTCAGGATTCATTTGTTTGACAAAAAAAAGCCTTAATTTAGGTATTTTACAAGGAGACGGAATCTGACATGGAAAGGTGAGAGCCCTGGAAAAAAAAGCCTGGTGCTGTTTCCATTTCGTTTACTCATGGAGCCGGGTGTGAAAGGTCCCGGTGTGGTATGTGGTGACGGGGGTATCGCTTTAGCCGCTCTGCTCTATGCACCCTGTTAGCGGGGTCAGAGGTCACCTGCACAGGGTGTTAACCCCTATGACCAGTCTAGCCCTGGTCTGCCATGGGACTCTGGGAGCCCAGAGTATTTATGACTGACTCTTCAAACACCCCCCTCACGCACTGCACTCACCTACAACTTCCCCCTGTTTGAAGCAATAAAGAAAGTTATCCCGCTCTTTTCTACCCATCCATAAAAATGTGATTATATACTGAACTATATAGAGAATATTCATATGCAAACTGATAAACCTCTAAATGTTTATGATTGCTACGTAGATTGTTATTGAACTCGGGCCCAGTAACCTGGAATGGAAGTTGTTATGGCACAGAGTGATGCCAGTTTTTACTGCATATGCGTTGATGTGCAATGCAGTTCACCGTCAGCATCTGCCTGTTCCATTCATGCAGCGGTATGTCATGTACGTAAAGTGTGTAAACGACATATGCCATTTATAAAATATACACACATCTGAAGATTAAGACGAATTTGATGTTATTGGAGTTGACAAATTCTGATTAATGTCAGAGTATGCAGTCAAGCTTACTTATGAACACTTACTTATGAGTACATGTCTGTGACTTACAGTTCCCAGTGTTTCAGTGGTGCTGGAGAAGCTTTCAGCATGTCAATAGTTTTAATGCCTCACATCTGGTATCCTAATTTTCCTTCCCCCCCTCCCGCCCCGAGTCCCTCTATGTCATGACACTGTTTTGTTTTTCTAGGGAGGGTGGAGGGTTTTGGTGGAGGAGAGGGATTTTGATGAGTGATGACCCTAAATCTAAAACACCTACACAGCTCTCCTTTTCTATCATTCTCTTTCGTTACGTGTTTGTTTTTTAATAATTTTTTTTTATTTAGTCATTTTCTCGTACGGTTCACACTCCTGTTAATAGAAACTTATCGGTTTATCTGTTATCCTTCATTATCACAGTTTTTATCGAACTTTTGAATCATACATAATCATAAAAGTGTTAATACATGACTCATAAATACATAAGCAGGCTTTACTTAACTGGTTTACATTCGCTGACCTAGTTTCCTAGTTCTGACACCTCCTAAATGGTAAAGTTGTAAAATATAATAAGAAATATAATGTTATTCTTACTTTTTTAATAAATTATTTCTCTATATTACATTTTCAGCCAAATGTAATAACTTTGGCAGCTGTAATTTAATTTAAGGAGTAAAATGGACTCCTGCGTATGAACATACATGCCACAGCTACTGTTCAGTCCAGTCTATAGATACTTCTGCATTATGGACTGTGTTGTTTCCAGTGCACTGTGCCCATTTTTTTTCTACATTAAGCAAGTTGTCACTCTTAGAAGGCAGCTCCATGCTGAGAGTGTCGTGTTTGGTCTTGAGAAGTGAGGCAGATGCACACAAAGGCCATTCAGAGGCCTGGCCAGGGACTCCCTCTGAGGCACTGTGGAAACTGATCCCCTGGCTTAAGACTCAACCATACCTTTTGTTTCCTAACAAGTGTTCCTAGAGATGCAAAGAGAATTGACCGTTGCCTGACATTATAGATTAATACACCCAGTGACATCTGCAGCTCAGAATGGGGCCAGTGCTTTCGCTTCTGCAACATTGTGCATTTATATAAAAGGAAGGTCTAAAACGAATCATTAATGTTCTCCTGATTTTAGTGCTATGAATGCAGAAATATAAATATTAGACATGAAATAATGATTAAATACAGCAATGATCGCATAATTGACCAAATTCTTGTTTTAAACTTAAATGAATGCTTTCAATTACTAATTAACACACATTCATCGATGCCTACCATTTACTACTCCCAACCCCTCCGTCTGTTAAATCTAAATATCACAACAAACCACAACAAACATTGTTTATATTAAACTTTCCCTTTCAGAACAGCTGAGATTTGTTGGGTGGGTGGGGAGGGGGGAGGGAGATGTTGTGTTGCAATACAGGGATGTTTTGGAGGCCTAATTAATTATGCAAGATAGCTCTAATTATAATGCAGCAAATGGCTGCATGGCAGAAGGTGCGAGGCACTGAGCCTGGGAGATTTGCATGCTAAGTGGGCAGGGAGGGGGAAGTGACTAATGCATGCTAATGTGTGCGTGGCCATCGTGCTTAATTTTAGCTGTTCACAGCTGGGTGCCACTGACTCTTTTAGGGGTGAAAAGTTGATCAAGTGGATGAGGATGAGAACAGTGGCATGGATGTGTTTCACACAACAAATAAAGTTGTCTAGAACTAACATTCCAGGAGAGGAAGAAACTTATGGTTGAATGTGGTAAAGTGGGCAGAACAGGGGGTGTCATTGCCAACCTCACAGTTCACATGGGTTACTGGTTAGATCCTGGTTTGACCTGGTTTGACTGGTTTGACCCAACCTCACATGGGTCACTGGTTAGATCCTAAACTCAGATTACTGTCTGTATGGGGTTTGCCCTGTGTTCACATGGGTTTCCTCCAGGTTCTCTGGTTTCCTCTCACTGTCCAAAACCATGCAGGTAAGTGGATTGGCTGTGCCCTTGGGTGTGAATGAGTGTGTGAACGAGTGTGTGCATGGTGTCCCGCGATGGACTGCCATCCCATACGACGTTCATTCTCCCACTTTGTGGCCAATGATACTGAGATTGACTCCGGATCCACTGCATTCCTGATGATGAATGAATGAATGAATTTAAGGAAAGTAATGTTTATAACATACGGTACATGTTGTTAAAGTGAAGATTTAGGAGCGCTATGAATATAGTACTGTGCACATCTCTATAAGGTCGTCTTGACACTGGATGGCAATAAAATCCACCTGGTGAAAAAGTCCAAAAGAAACAGTATTCGAGAAAGGATTCGCTTCCAGTAGCAGTTAGTTTTGCATCCACCTCTGCCGATTTTGCTTCACGCTTTATTTATTGCCAGTCTTGGTAGAGTCCGGCAATAGAAAATAAGAGAGTGGGGCAGGGGTCATGTATTATGGAAAAACACAACATGGACAAACTGCTTATTATTACTGCTTTTGGACACTGTTTTATAAGAGTAGCATGAACATAACAACAAACTTGTTATTGATGGTATATAATGCTAACACGTTAGCTACACTTCTGCAATCACTAGCCAACATAATGTCTCATCGTTCACAAACCAAAAACTAGCAAGCTGCCAAACATTAGCTGTTGATGAATATTTTTCCTCCTGAAGCACGTACCACAAACCAAGAAAGCTAATTTTGCTCGACTCTGACAAAAAAAGACCCAAAGTTTGGTAAAGTGCAAAGATCGTACATGACCTAGGCTTAATGTTTAAGGTTTTCAAGTTATAAATGTGATCATGGGTTCCAAATATAAGCACCGTAATATCATATTACACTTACAGTAAATATCCGAACATACGGTTATGTGTTCAGATCCCCTCATGCTGAAAATTTTGTAGAGTCCCAGTAATAGCAGTGCTTCTTAATTTCAATGCAATAATTGCATTGCCGTCAACGACACGAACATCCAAGGTCCTATTTTATAGTTCATGTGAGTGTGTGTGTGTGTGTGTGTGTGTGTGTGTGTGTGTGTGTAAGGGGTTGGAAAGACCAGATCTCTTAGGTCTAAATGATAAATAAAAATCACGCTCTGCCAACAACGATCTTGACTGTCTTTTGCTTAAATAGCTCAAAAATAAAAATCACTGGGCACTGGCTTGAAACTAAGCTTTCATTTTTGTTTCTGGTCTTATGTGTTGTTTGTGATGGAAAAAAAAGAAAGACAGATTTTACATTAGGATTTGCCATACAATGAAAGTCTCCCTCTGAAATGAGACTCTCTTCCTCCCTCTTCTCTCAGTCTGCCTTCTGCTGGAATATTAGTTCCCGGTTGCTTTTTTACTTTTCTGTCCCTCCTTGCTTTACATTGGGGACTTTGGGATTGCGGCAGATCTGGGTTGCCATGGCAGCAGTGCCATATTGCTGGACGATACACTCCTGTGATTTGAAGTCTTTTCTTCTCCCCCACTTTCTCTCTCGTCCTCGTCTCCCTCATTTCTCCCCATGTCTCCCAATACACACTGCTGTTTACTTCAATACACCACACGCACAAATTCACACCTAAGAACACATAGTCGCAACAAATCATTATAGAAATTAATTATAAATGAATATAACATGCTGTAGATATACATGCCTCCCTCTCACACTCTGTCAGATGCCTACTCACAGACCTGCCCCATGGGAGTTTCATGCACTGCATTGTGGGATACTGTTGTCCCCTGGGCATGCACTGCTGTTTTGAGTATTTTTTGTATTTAGTTCAGTTGTATATGAGTGTTAGGCTTTTCAGAGTTGCAACTATTTCATTGCTTATGATATTTGTTTTTTCTTTCTTTCTTTAAAAACAACAACAACAACAACAACATATTTGTGTCTTTCATTTGTAAATGAAAAGCTTTATGGAATCTTGAACAGACCAACATGTATTAAAGTCTATCTTCTGTTCCCCCACAGATTTTTCTTGAAGTTTTTTCTCAAGTGTAACCAAAATTGTCTGAAGACAGCAGGGAACCCAAGAGATATGAGACGATTTCAGGTACAAACTCAATCTAAGCTTTGCATACGCTTTGCAATTATAGGAGACATTTCTTGGAAATGCACAGTAGTTGGCTTTCCCCACTGCCTTCAGTGTTAAAAACTATTAACGTTTTGATTGTAATCATGTAACAGTTATGTACAAATGAAGAATTTGCTGTTGGGGTCATGGGGTAAACAGCAATATTTTTTAGTCCATATTTGATTCCTTATATGGTAATATTTTTAGATTTCAGAATCCATATAGACATTTATATGTTTTGAGAGTAAACTAAGAATGTGTAAAAACTAAATCTGATGAGAGAGAGATAGAGAGAGAGAGAGAGAGCGAGAGAGAGAGAGAGAGAGAGAGAGAAGGAAAGTGAAAAGTAGTATGGGTTTACTGGGCGATGCAGGAAATCAGATGAGATGTTTCAGGAAGTTGTCAAGATTTGAGTGATTGGCTCCAGATGTGGGAGGTCAGGTTCCATGACCCAGGAAGTACTCACTGGGGACCCTCCCTCCTCACTTCCTCCTACATGTCTTTCACTGACACCCCCCCCTACCCATTCTGACATCTCTTCCTCTTGCCCTCCCATGGTATCCCTTCTTCTTTCCTTCCATCATGTTTGTTTTAACTCTTTCCCTCTGACACATGCTGAGAAATGACTTCCATGTGGGTCCCACACCTCGGTACATCCCTGAACAGAAGCCTGGACTGTGTCTCTAACTTACAATTATATATTTCGAGAACATACAGTGCACTCTGACTTTTAGCTATTTACCTACATGAAACATCTGGCCAGCATCTCCCTGCTATACTCCACCTAAGACTTGCTTATGATCTGTTCTTTCCCCTATGATTTGATCCCCCTCAAATGTCTTAACCCTTACTCACTTTTACTTTACACCGGTTGTGTGGCAGTGAGACACCCTGGATAGAACACCAGTCCATCACAGGGCCACTGTGCAGTTAAAAAGTGAAATTAGGGGTCAGAACACATCATCAGTCAATATATCTCAAAGGAGCCAGAAGAGATTCACTCCATATGTTGGATGGCACTGAGGGATGAGGGGGACCTCAGAGATCTCCTATACACTTCCTGCTCATAGACCATAGTACATAAGGAGGTGATGATGGACAGGAGAAGGCCAAATGGAAAATGAGGGACAGCTTTCAAGGATGCTGAGAATGATGGCTGAAAGAGGAACGAATGAGTAGAAAGAGACTGAAGGTAGATGATGTGAAAATCATATTAATATTACAAAGGTTAAGGAGAGTCAATTTTCCATGAATCACAAGTGCCACTGAGGGATCGTTTAAACGGAAAGCAAGAGATACAGCCAACTAATAAAACCTTCTGAATGCTTTACAAAACATTTGAATCTGTTTTCCCCAATTAGGTGGTCCTCTCAAGCACTGTTAGTGTGGATGGCCACGTTCTTGCAGTATCTGACAACATGTTTGTACACAACAACTCCAAGCACGGTCGACGAGCACGAAGACTGGAGCCAGGCGAGTCACTAGAGAACACCATGGAATACGGTGAGACGAGTAAGAAATGAGTGTTTTGTCTTTTTATTACGGTATACTGCGTTATACTGTAGTACAGTGCAAAGGTCTTAGCCACCTTTTTTTTTAAACAAATTTTGTTATAAATGTTTATTGTATGACTTTGTACAACATTTTATATTTCCAAACATTACTTTTCCAACAAAAAAAATTATCTTACAGAAAAAGGTTAGTATGTTGGTAAAGAAAGAAAAGGCTCTGCATGCAAAAAAAAGTTCTCCAGCTAATTTCCTTATAAAACTGCACAAAGTGTACCTGAGACTACTAATTAAACTAAAAGACTATTATTTAAAGCAACGAGTTGTCACACCAAATATTGTCTTTGTTTAGTTTATTACTGTTTACTTCTCTTAATCATTTTTTACATGTGGAAACATTTCATTTAAATATTTCTGAAAGCAATTTTTGAATCCTGCTTTACAGGATTTCTTTTGCATATATATATATATATATATATATATATACACACATTAGAGATCACTTCAATGCTAACACTGATACATAATGTCTATTTTTGCGTATCTTTCTACATAAACAGCCACCCCATGTATCAAAGCCATCAGCCCCAGTGAGGGCTGGACCACAGGTGGAGCGATGGTGATCATTATCGGCGAGAACTTCTTTGATGGTCTGCAGGTTGTGTTTGGGAGCATGCTGGTGTGGAGTGAGGTTAGGAATGATATAAGACTTTAATAACTTCATTATAATCATTTAGCTGATCTCATTTTTATTATGAGTGTATGGTGGAACTTCACTGTTACTATTTCTGTTAGCAAGATCAAGTTGATCATAATAAATATATCTACAGTGTGAGTAGTGGTAATAACTACTAGAGCTGCTGTTTGTGAGCACAGGAATCGTCCTTCTTTATTGAATTTAACTGCTAACTGTATGTTGTTGTTGTTGTTGTTGTTGTTTTTTTTTACAGTTAATCACTCCTCATGCAATCCGGGTTCAGACACCTCCAAGACACATTCCAGGGGTAGTAGAAGTCACACTGTCCTACAAATCAAAACAGTTCTGCAAAGGAGCTCCAGGGAGATTCATATACACAGGTATGCAGAAAGTCTCATTGGTGTTTCCTTAGCTTCTATACATTTTACATACAAGTTAAACAAAATTAACTTACCTTTTCTAATGTATTATCGCTGTATGTGTGACTTTTGACATATGTAATCTTGTGTCAATGAATTTGTCCTTAGCACTGAATGAACCAACCATAGACTATGGCTTCCAGAGACTTCAGAAGGTCATCCCTAGACATCCTGGGGACCCTGACAAACTGGCAAAAGTAGGGATTTTCCTGCTACACTGAACATCTAAATCACTTAATTGTATGTGTATTGACAGTATTTAAACTGGCTCTTTTCTGGTTTTCTGCGTAGGAGATGCTGCTTAAAAGAGCAGCAGATCTCGTAGAAGCAGTCTATGGAAATACCCACAGTAATCAGGTAACCACAAAACAGTGCTACACTCAAATCGGTGTAAAACATTGACTCTCTAAATATGTGCTTTGATTAACCGAGCTAAGATGAATCACCATCATTACCTAAACACTCCCCGTATATCCCTTTGGAGCTTGCGCAGTTACATTTCACATAGGAATCGAGTTTTCACCTTCAAAAATACTATCTAATTTTAACTTCAAATAGTCGTCAATTCAATTCAGCTCAGGATTATTTGTATTTTGCTTTTTTTACAATAGAAAAGAGTTACAGAAACCCAGATGTAGAAAAAAACTCCCCGAGACATCATGACTTCATTACTTACATATAGAAATCATTACTTTTTTTACAAAACATTACTAAGTATGGTGAAAGGATTTTTAGTATGAACGACTGAACAGTACGATATAAATATACAGTATCCAGGTGAGATTATCAACTGAAGAAATGTTAAGACTTTAAAGCTATTTTTTTGGGAATCGTTAGGATATCAGCAGGAGCAGGCTATAAGTCACAAGGGTAGAAGCTCTAAGTAGAAACTGTATCAGGATGAATCAGGCAGGTCCAGTGGGTAAGTCTTGGGGTGCAACTCAAAAGCACTGCACATTTTCAATGCTTAACACATCAAATTCATTTCAAGCAACTGCAGTTAGTTAGTTAGTTACAGTTACATTTACATAGTGCTTTTCTACACACTCACTTTACACAGTATGGGGAGGGGGGGATCTCCTCCACCACCACAAGTGTCTAGCATCCACCTGGATGATGCGACGGCAGCCACAGAACACACACCACACACCAACTATTAGTGGAGAGGAGAGAGTGATGTAGCCAATTCAGAGATGATGATTATTGATAGAGAAGGTCCAATGGGGGAATTTCGCCAGGACAGGCAGTATTGTTCAATGAGCAAGCCAGTGACAATGGTAAGGAAAAACTCCCTGAGACAACATGCTTAATGAGATTATAAATCCTTTCTCTTCTACTAAACAGTACTGTACTAAGTGCATTGAAAATATTTTTAATAATTTAGTGAGAGCACTAAATGATACCATGTTGTGATTCTATAAAAACCATGAGGACACTATATATAGTAGTACTGTACAATATGTATAACTTATTTTTTCTTCATATTTGACTGTAGGACATGTTATTGAAAAGGGCAGCAGACATCGCTGAAGCTTTGTATAGTGTACCACGTCCCCACAGTCAACTACAGGCTCTGCCCAGCTCCCCAGTGCATGGCAGTGTCATGGGACTAAGCTCCTACCCATCTCAGCTCGGTGTAAGCATTGGAGACCCTGGACAAAGCAGTGGCCAAGGTAAGAGAGGCCAAAGAAAGAGTGTCCTGAAGAATATGGACAAGTTTGTGATATTGTATGTGCACAAGATGTTGGACTACTGATCAGAAGGTCGTGAGTTCAAATCCCAGCACTGCCAAACTGCCACTGTTGGGCTCTTGAGCAAGGCCTGAGCACCCTCAACTGCTCAGTTGTATAAATGAGATAAATGTAGTCGCTTTGGATAAGGGCGTCTCCCAAATGCCATAAAAATATACATCCATCCATCCATCCTCTGTACCACTTATCCTTCAGGGTCACGGGGAACTTGGAGCCTATACCAGGGCGCATCGGGCACAAGGTGGGGTACAACCTGGAAGGAGTGTCAATCCATCACAGGGCACACTCACATAAACATTCATACACTAAGGACACGCCAGTCAGCCGACCATGCATGTCTTTGGAATGGGGGAGGAAACCGGAGAACCCGGAGGAAACCCCCACAGTACAGGGAGAACATGCAAACTCCACACACACAGGGCAGAAGCGGGGAATCGAACCCAGAACCCTGGTGGTTTGAGGCGAACGTGCTAACTAAAAATATACATGTCACACTATATGTTTGGACCAATATCTAAAAACAAAATAATAAAGATCGAAGCAACAGGATGGAGAAGTACAGTCAGTATTGTAAAGTGGGTGCATGAAAGTGTATTAAATTTATTGTACAAATATAAAACTTTCAGTGGTACTGACAATATGATTTTTTTAAAGGCACACTGATTGAGTCATTATAAATAGTCACAGTCTCTTTACAGTTTGCATCTTTCTGCCTTCTTTCAAAGGTTACATGCGTAATTCTACAAGTTTGTCTCCACGGAGCTACCCATCCGCCTCCACCCCTCAGCAGTCCACCTATGGCTCTGGTGGAGGCATGAGTGGAGGGTATGGAGCTGTACCCATGGGCAGTCTGGGTGTGCCCGGGTCCCCTGGCTTCAGCAGTGCCTCCCCAAACAGCTCTGCTTATGGTAATAAGTGTTTATTTTATGTTAGAAAGCGACACTTTTCCAAAAGATTATAACTTGCCTGTGGCATCAAAACGAAAAGTTTGATGTAAAATCATTAATGACACGCTCAGTCCTATGACTTAGAAAGCTATTATGTAGCAATTATCAGCTTCAGTAGGAGAACATGTATGCAGTATTACCCTTCTCCTCAAACCCTAGACACACTCTTATAACAAACAGTGAGGTCCATAAGTATTTGGACAGTGACACAATTATTGTAATTTTACCTCTGTACACCACAGCCATTTTTTTTACAGCCATTTTCACAGGCTCAAAAGTTCAGTTTTATGATTAGGTGTGGCATGTTTCCTCATTATTTCATGACAAATTAAGGAGGCAAAAGGTCTGGAGTAGATTCCAAATGTTTAATTTGTGTTTGGCAGATGTTCATAGTAACTGTCAATATGCAGTCCAAAGAGGTGTCGATGCAATGAAGGAGGCCATCAAACAAAACAGACCTATCAGAAAGACAGCAGAAACTTTAGGAGTGGCCAAATCAACAATTTGGTACAATCATAAAAAGAAGGAATACGATACACTAGTGAGCTCAGCAACACCAAAAGGCCTGGAAGATCACCAAAGACAACTAAAGTGGATGGATGCAGAATTCTTTCCTTGTTGAAGAAAAACTCCTTCACAACATCTAGCACAAGTCTACAATCAAGAGATGCCTTCATGAATGTAAATACAGATGGTATACCTCAAGATGCAAAACACTGGTAACACTCAAGAACTCAAGTCCAGATTTTAAAAAAAGGAGAAAAAAAGCCGGTGCAGTCCTGGAACACGATTAACTTGCACCAGAATGATGTGACGAGAGAGAAGGAAAGGAAGGGCTCATGATCCAAAGCATTCCACATCATCTGTCAAACATGGTGGAGGCATGAGCATGTATGGCTGCCAGTGGAACTGGTGTTTATTGATGATGACTGTTGATAAAAGTAGCAGGATGAATTCTTAAGCATATAGAGCTATAGTTTCTGCTCATATTCAGCCCAATGCTGCAAAACTGATAGGACAGCACTTAACAGTACAGATGGATAATGACCCAAAACATACCACCCAAGGGCTTCTTAAGGCAAAGAAGTTATATGTTTTTCAATATCTGATGACCTCAACCAAACTGAGCATGTTTTTCACTTACTAAAGACAAAACTAAAGCAGAAAGACCCACAAAAAAGCAGCAACTGAAGATAGCTGCAATAAAGGCCTGGCAAAGCAACTCAAGGGAGGAAACTCAGCATTTGATTGTGTCCCTGGCTTCCAGATTTCAGGCAATCACTGACTGAAAAGGATTTGCATCCAATTATTAAAAATAATCCAATTATTATTTGTCCAGTTACTTTTGAGCCTGTGAAAATGGAGGGGAAAATGGCTGTAATTCCTAACTGGTTAACGGCTAATAATGGTTTAATGGTTAATATTTTTGTTGAATTAAAGCTGAAAGTCTGCACTTCAATAATATCTTTATTGCTTAATTTCAAATCTATTGTGGTTGAGTACAGAGGCAAAATAGCAAAGATTGCGTCACTGTCCAAATACTTATGGACCTGGTTGTACCTAGCAGAACCTATACAGATTTTTAGTTCTTGAGGTAGCATGTTTGTAAGCCAGTGGCTTCCTATGTTGTATAAAAGCTTTGGACAGTATTCACAAAGATTTAATTGGCCTCTATTTCCTATAATGTGATGACAGTCCAATAAGAATAATAAACAAAATAGAGAGATTGATTAACTGATTAAACTACTTGTCAAGATTACCCAAAGACACATTCCTACTACTAGAGCTGTTTAATTGATATAGAACTGGACCTTTAGTTTTTTCTTATTGTAAGTGGCAGCGTTATAGGGGAGGCATCCCTTTTTCTTCCTCTATTTGCTAGCTGATATTCTGTTGTGTCTGCTCACCAGGATCAAAAGCAAAAATAATTTCTAACAGTATCGTCCACCCTGTTTCTGTCTTTTTCAGTTATGCCATCTAGTCCTACTATACCAGGATCTAGTTCGTCTTCCTCTCTTCTGCCCTTCTCATCTTTTCCTTCCGCTGCCAAACAGAAGAGTGCTTTCGCTCCTGTCTTGAGACCACAAGGCTCACCTTCACCTGTCTGTCCCACTTCAGGAGGCAATGGCTTCAGAGGTGGCCACAGTTACACTGACATTCTGAAGATATTAAACATAAATAAATAATAAATGTGAAACATAAATACAGTAGCCTATAGGTAGATAGATAAGAGTGACTATGTTTAACATAATTACTCAAAAAAACAGTAGTCTCTCTCTATAAGCTTGTATATATATATATATATATATATACCTTTATTATTCAATGTTTAATATGTAGACATTTATTCTTTTTTATTAAGAGCTTCTTTCTTTGTTCTCTTTTTCTTTAGCAATGACTGGTCTCGTTGTCCCACCAATGTAGAAGACAAATGGTTATGAGATAAGATCTTTTCACCAGCTGATGCTCCAGGGTTATACTGAGACTAGTGATGTCTTTACCTTCTAATGACTCACAACAACACACATCAACCACCCAGAGACACACTGCGACTCTTTACAGTTTAAACCATAAATGGGAACAAGCAGTGAAATCCATCTTTCATTAGATATGAAGTAAATATGAACGGGACAGGACGATGGAAAGTGAACAGCTTTGAGGAGCTTCACACAGAAAAGACGGTATTTTCATATTTGCATAACTTCTGCTTAGCTCGAAGAGGCTTCACCAGTCTGTCAGTCATTTCTAATGATTTTTCTACAAAGATTCTGGATCGCAGAGTACGATCAGAGGACTCACACCACACTTTAAAGAAGCATGGTGCAAATCTCTGAGAGAACTGTCCAAAGCTTTTTCAAGGTTGGCCATAAAAGACGTTTTACAACGATAACCTGAACATTCCATTTATAGATGTGGAGAATTTTATTTTCTTTCTTAGCTTCGAAACAAGGGAAACTATACTTTGTACCTCTCAGAGATGTGATTTGATGACCTCATATATTGACTTATTTAAAGAAATTGCTATATAAGTTATTATTTTCTAGCTTAAGTGATAATAAAACACTTTTTTTTTATTATCCTATTTGTAATTGTTCTACTTGATATATCTTATTACTATGTTGCCATTATTTTTATGTTGTCAGTTTATATTGAATGGTATTAGCTTATTCTTTTCCAATCCAAGTGTTTCCGGGTTTAAATCCTGAAATCATTTTGTTCGGGAAAAAAAATACGAAATATTTTTTAAACTGTTTCAAGTGTGCCACTGCATACAGCTATAAGGTATTATCCCCCAGGATCGTAGATAAACTTGCCTCTTGTTTTTTGGTAATTTGGATAATTCTTAGCTTTATATTCAGAGTTTGCTTGCAAGCTCTTGTTGCATAGGCTGTACAGTAAATACTACTGTACATGTTTACAAAATTGTGTAGTTGAGAGAAATTCTAGATGAGAAATACTGTGTAATTCAGTTAGTCACAGCTGCATTTTGATCAGTAGTGTGTTGGAGAGTTCCAGCAGTGTTACACTTTGTTTCCCCCCACAGAACCACTCTGTAACTATGCAGTACATGGTTAGGCTTGAACTGTTTGTGATCACTGTATGTCATTAACGCAAATAAAAGAAGCATTATAATACGACATTGCGTTTAGAAATAAAAAATGTCAACAATCTTATTTATATTTCTTTCTCCATAAAGTTTAGTCAAATTAACTAAAAAAACAACTGTAAAAAAAGTGCATTTTCCTTTTACATCTGTGATGCATTCCTGCAAAGTCATTTGATGCTGGGTTCCAGTAATTTGGTGTCGACAGACATACAGAAATCACTACATGAATGTTACACTGTAGTATTGCAACAATGATTGCCACAAACAAAGCTAAGCTAACCGGTACCTGACAAACATGAAATAAGGCTCTTTTTCATAGCACGTGCAGTACAAGGTGCGATGGTTCAATGCTAAGTGTAACTGAGCAACATTTTTAATCTCAGGTCATTCACATTCATCTTCTGTGAGCTCTTTAACTGGTTCGGGGCTGCCGTGGCTTCAGAACTTATCCTGGGAACTCTGGGTGAGAGGCAAGAACACAGTGCTGTGGAAAGGTTGCCAGTCCATCAAAGGGTGTCACACACATATTTGCACTCTCATCACACCTAGGGGTTATTGAGTGTAGCATTTTTTTGGGGGCGCTGGGAGGCAAATGGAGAACTCAAAGGAAACCTGTGTGCACAATGGGAGAACATGGGGAACTCACAGATACAGTAGTAACCCGAGCTCAGGATCAAACTGGAGACCGTGGAGATGTGAGGCAGCAACTTAAACTTCTGTACCACGTGCAATAAAACCTCAAAGATGTTGTTTCATTTGAATGCACCACACACACAAGACCTAAAAACTATCATTCGCAAAGTGCAGATTTCACTGTATCTCACCGAAGATCTCACAGTCGTGCCTCTCAGGAGCTGCAGTGGAGTCAGCAAAGTTTTTTTTTCCCCCCACTGCTCCCAGAAGGATAGGAGTTATTACAAATGCAGTCCCTGACTACTTCTGTCACCTTCGAGTGGCACTTGCTATGAAAATCCAAGCTGTTGTCTACGCCTCAATTTCCTTCTTCCTTCTCTGTCATCTCTCTCTCTCTCTCTCTCTCTCTCTCTCTCAGTCTCTGACTCCGTCACCCTCCCCCTCCTCTTCTTTCTACTAATTTGACAAGTTAAATTCTGCTTTGTTGTCAGCGCCTCGGCACTCATCAGTCTAATACATCCTTCTGCCTAGAGGCACAGCAGCCATATGTTGCTTTCGAAATGATTCCTTGGCTTGATTTTGTTGATGTTTATCTGGCTGAGTGATCAGACATGCCTTTTTAACATTGTCTGATTTTAATTCAGTTTTTTTCCCCCTTCTTCTTTGCTTTTATACACTTTTAATTCCCAGAACACAGAGAATTGATTGATCTACACAAAACTGAGAGGCCCCAAGTCTACAATGTCTATATTTAAATAATCTGTAAACATACAGTATCATTAAAAAAAAGGACCTCTCTCTCCTCAAGGGAGATGTAGAGTTAATTTCCTCCATTAGCTATGTGGCTACTCAGCTAATATGACCAGCATTGTCCGTGTGTGTGCATCTGTTTGACTGTATGCGTTTGAGCTCGGAATTTCTGAGGCAAGGCTTTGGGGGCACTGCCTATGGGGAAATATATTTATTTGTGTGCACAAGCCCCTTCGCCACACTTTTGGTCCAATCAGTGTGTCCTTTTTTGTAGACCATTATAGCTTATGCGGACCCATACTCCCTTCCCCACTCCCCTGGGTGTCAGTAGAGTGGGGTGGCAGATGGAACTGACAAGGAGCGGTCTCATGGGACATTTCCCAAAACAAAACAAAACAAAACACACACACACACACACACACACACACACACACACACACCAAAATCTCTACTAAACACTTTCTACGAGGACCTAATGCACATTTTATATCCTTGCTTATTATCTACATCTGAGCAACATTCAACAGCATGCTCAGTGTAATTCATGTGAGAGTCCATATGATGCAACTCAAACACAAAGTAAATCTTGGAATACCTCTCTGTGTTGTCATTCTGAATATCTCTTGTAATTTAATGATATTACATACATAATGCTATGCTTGGATACATATGAAGAACCATGAACAATAATTAGATTATTTAATGGTTATAATTAAGCAATATTGCACAAGCCAGAGCACTCTACTCTACTGTCCCGTTAATGGTGCTTCCAGTGCAATTGGCTTCCTTCTTTTTTTTCACCTGCATCTGACAAGCTTTCATATTTTAAGTAGAAAGGTATATCATTAAAAAATGCGTCCTTTGCCATTTCTGCTGATGATGTCGTGAACAGTACTGTAGTAGTGTAAAAAAAATATGGCTAGAATTGGAATTTTACATGCCAAACCCAGACGAGTGGAGGGATTCAAACCGTGGAACTTCTCGGTGTGGATAACCACCGAGTGGATAGCCACCGAGATATCTCTTGGAAACCACGTTTCCAAGAGTGCTTATATTTATTATAAAATAAATATAAGCACTCTTGGAAACGCCACATGTCCAATCAAATGAGTGGACTGGAAGTAACTGTTGTGTAATAAATGATTATAACCAAATCATATAAACATAACCTGAATTCATATTTCTGAATGAAAAGAAAAGTCAAGTGATTCCGAATAGTGAGTCCTATTTACTGTAGAAACATGATCATCCGGAACATTCTGTACACTTTCAACACACTTAGTACTGTTTGTTTTTACTCGTCTACAACAATCCAGTGTCATCCGGAAGAGGATGGGTTCCCGTTTGCATCTGGTTCCTCTCAAGGTGTCTCTTCATGCCATCTCAGTGAGTTTTTTCTTACCACTGCCACTTCTGGCTTGCTGATTAACTAAATCTCACCTGCATAACGTCTGTCCTCACAGAAGAAGAATTTCCAAATCCTCTTGCATTTATTCTCATGACATTCTATGTCTCTTAAAAATGAGTCAAACATTTAATAAACTTTGTCTTTGTTCTCTGTCTTCACCAGCTTACTTTTTTATGTGAACACTGGCTCATTTGTAATTGTAGTGTATACTACGGTGAAGCTTTTGGCTGGGTGATAAATTAAACTTGTTTTGTTTGACAGCGGCAGCAGTGGGACGGACAGCAGCCCCCAACAGTACGTATGGAGGAAAAGCCACCGGCTAATTGACCTGGCTTCTGTTAGACCATCAATCACTCTGGGGGTTCAACCAAGCCCCCAGTCTGTGAGGCGTTAAGCAAGGGCTTTCTTACTTAACCAACTTAACAGTGACTAGGTTGATGTAATGTTATTAGATCCTCTAAGTGCATCAGATATGTGTGTGTGTGTGTGTGTGTGTCTGTGTGTGTGTGTGTGTGTGTGTGCTGGGGTATAGGAGCAGAGTGATGTGTGTTGGGGTGGGGGCGGTTGCTGGTGCCTGGTGGTCATGCAGTTGACACTTTTTTTTTAAAATAATCAATAGTCTAAAGGCTCATATTGAAATGGGACCAACTCACAAGGAGACTGATAGTCCCAATATTATGCTATTGTGTGAGAGAGAACGAGTATAAATAGATCGCTTCACTTACTGTGGTGGAGCATACAACACTTTATATGTTTTAACAGTTCTGGACAATTCACTACATTATGGACGTCCAATGTATTACCACTTCATAAAGGCTGCATGCTAAATACTTTTCACCATAATTATCGTTCATGACTGCATTGCTTGGCTATATTTCAGTTATATAGTTTTATTGTATAGTATAGTATAGTATTGTATAGTTATAGGTTTTATTTTTTATAAAGTTTTAAGGGGGGATTTTTCAGAAGTACAGTATACAGTAATTTAGCAGTTGGGAAGCAAACACAGTCGTGCAGAGTGCTCTGAAGAAAACAATTTATTAGGAAGATTTACTGCTTTGGAATTTTTTTTAAAACCATTTTTTTGTGTTTTGTTTTTATGGGCATAGAGAGTACTGGTAAACTGGGATATTTGGATATTGTCTCCAGTCTTATTCTTTATACAGAGGATAACTTCACTTGGATACTATAGACATAAAGTTTATAATGAAATACATTTTTAAAAATGACCCTGATGCTTGTACTGAAGTTCCTTTCAACACACTTAACACTGCTTGTCTCTATAGTGTACAGTTGTGGAATAGTAATAACTCATAATCACACTGTCTGGTGTCAACCTGAAGAGGATGTGTTACCCTTGTTCCTAGTTCCTCTCAAGTTTTTCTTGCCACCGTCATCGTGCTCATTAGGGATCTAAATCGACATCTATATCCGGATTTCTGTGAAGCTGCTTTGTGACAATGTCCATTGTTTTCAGTGTGATATAAATGTAATTTAATTGAATACAATTGAATCAAAACTGATAAAACCCTTCAATTTCAAAACAGTAGAATTTCATAGATCTCCAGATATATGATTTTTTTTTTTTTTAGTAAGTACCTTACTGGCTACTCCCATATGTAGTTCTAGCTATGGGTTGGTTATAGTAACAAAACAATCAGTTGTCATGGGCTGGACTTGGAGGCAGCGCACACAAATTTCATCCAGAGACGAATGCAGAAGTAACTGTCCACCCAGTGGGATAGATGAGAAGTACCAAGATGCCTTAAATGTATGTGAGTCTTTCTCCACCAAGGTTAGTGAGAGGCAGGCATGTACTTTGTGGGCATTGGACTACAAAACCAGATTGTGGTGAAGTAAAAGGCATCACGCAATGGTCTATTTAGCCATTCTGGCCTTGTGATTTTGAGACGTGTGCTGTCTTACCCAGGGCCAGTAGTGTGAATTCCATTGTACTCTCCAACTCTACTTGGGCTGCCACTTGGGCTGTCATGGTTAGTTTAGAGCAGTGGTCACCAATCCTCTTCCTTGAAATCTACCTTCCTGCAGGTTTCATCTCCAGCCAAAATCTGTTTAAGTTGATGAAGAACTTCTTAACGCAATGATTAGATGGTCAGGTGGGCACGATTATGGTTGGAGTTAAAGTCTTCAGGAAGGTAGATCTCCAGGAACAGGGTTGGTGAGCACTGGTTTAGAGCCTATCAGCAGTGCCTGCTAGCTGGCGGAGGCAGAACTAAACCCTTCCTCAGACATTGCTGAGACCAGAGATGAATGTGGCGTCTTAGATGGTTGGTTATTCTCAGCCTGAAAGAATCTCCTCGACAGTGCTGTAGACACAGCATCCTTGTGCTCATTTGATAAGCAGTGAGAAAGATGGCAGACAATTGAACTGTAAGGGAGTCTTTGTTGAAAAGTTCAAGCCTCTGAATTCTACGGCCTCAGCTCCTGAAGTCAGCTAATCCATGTCTGCCCCAAAGTTGTTGATTCTTCTAGAGAGTAAGTCTGTTTTCTGGGCTTCCTATTGGTTGCAGCTCTACGTTGGTGTGTACCCATCCTCACCTTCCAAGAGATGCAGACTCTGACTGCATGAGCATAGTTATTACTAACTACCCACTTGGTACAACATGGAATATGTGGCCAAGCCGACCCAAGTGTATAAAAACAAGTATCTGTGTATGGGGAATACCAGCTCCAAAACAAAGAGCGTCGAATAAGCAAGAATCCACCTAAAAATAGTCGGCTTAACAATTAAAAAGCATTTAGCGGTGCATGGTATTTCAAGGGATGCATGTCATGGAGTAAATATGTAAGAATGTAATAAAGAACAAGAGCATGATTGCTGTATGATGGCAGTAATTACAATGAATACAGCATCATATGTCAGTACGTGACCATTTATTTATTTATTTATTTTGGTGGAAAATCTTAACCTAGATGTGCACAAGGAGATATTCAGGTGTTATGCACTACCCTTAGTTATTAGAAGGGATGAACAGAAGCAGAAATCCATGCTTTGTAATAAATTGCTTGATTAACGTGGCATCCTTCACATTACCGTATGTCAACAAAAACCCGGCTTTACTGCAGCTGCAACCAAATTTATCAGATGTTCTTTTTGCTGAACTGGACACAACAACAAACCATACAACAGAAAGACAAAACACATCACAAACCAGGCAAGTAGGATCAGAAAATGTAAATTAAGTAGTCTACTTAATTTACATTTTCTGATCCTACTTGCCTACTTGTTGTTGTGTCTGGGTTTTTGTTGACATACAATAATGTGAAGGATGCCAGGTTAATCAAGCAATTTATTACAAAACATGGATTTCTCTGTTCTTTATGAAGCTCAAGGTGATATTACCTTAGTAAGATCTATTAATGTGGAAGAATACCTCTACACCGCTGCCCCATTTCTGCAGCTGCATGAGCATGAGCTTGTGGGGTCCATCCTGGCATCTAGTCCTTCTCTTATTTTTACAGAGTAGAAATCTTTATAAATCTTGTAGTATCATATACATAGTATCTTACACAGGTTTATATGATCTGTAATACTGTCGTGCATGCACAAATTAGATTAGTTGAAACCAAAGGATTATTCATTTATTCATCTTCAGTAACCACTTTATCCTGTGCAGTGGTGCAGTGGATCTAGAGCCTATCCAGCCTAGGAATACTGGGACACCATTCCATCACAAGGCGTCATGCACACATGTATACACACTCACCTAGGGGCAATTCAGTTCAATTACATTTTTGTTTGTATACCATGTTTAACAATGGACAATAACACAAAGCAGTTTTGGAGAAATCCAGATGTGGATTTAGATTCCTAATGAGCAAGCCAGTTACAACGGCGGTGGAAGAAACCTTGCGAGGTACCAGACGCAAAAAGGGAACGCGTCCTCATGTGGGTGACACCGTATTGTGTGATTATAAATCATTACGCTTCCACAACCGTATGCTGTAAAGTCACGAACTGGAGTTTCACATGCTCACACTGTGTGTGAAAGAATGTTCAATATGAGCATCAGGGTCTTTTATGATTTTAGTAGAACGTTTGGCTTTAAATCTATAGCATCCAAGTGAGGTTCTCCACAAAAAAATGGATGATACTCAGATGATCTTATTTTTTAGGTTATCCATGTGGGACCTTTCTCAGCAGCAGCAAGTGATTCTCCAAGGAAGTAAAGGAAGCTCCAATCAGAAGGACATGCTTTTGTGAGGCAGGAGGAAACCTGAAGAACCTGGAGGAAGCCCACACAGACATAGGGAGAACATGCAAAACTCATGCACACACATTAATCTCATCTTCAACTGAGCACAAAGTTTAAAACAATGATATATAAATTGATATTTTATCTCATGCAGGCATGCAGGAGAAATCATGTAGTAAATGGACATCATTTCTCCATCTACATCATATCTAAAAAAAACAATTAAATTCACAATTTTGAATGTATTCGTCTTCTAAAAAGCATCTCAACAGGACAGGGATGAAATAAAAACATTAGGAAAAACACTTTAAAGCGCACAGTAGCATCTGTGTGAGTTAATCCCACTAAAATAAAACCTCAAACTGTTTAAGAATGTTTTTTTTTTTTTTTTTTAATTCTCAACCCCACTCTGAAGTGCAGTCTATAATTAAATATGCGGGCTATATATGATCAAATAAATCCATTAATTAATAGGGGTGCGAATGTTTTCTCTCATGCATTAATTACATTTTCATTAGCATATCAATTAGATGAATCAGAGATCATGTAATTAAAGCTCAAGAAGGAGCACCTGCTGCCTCCACGTGTGTGTGTGTGTGTGTGTGTGTGTGTGTGTGTGTGTGTGTGTGGATATGTGATTGCTGATCAAATTAAGACTCTGTTTATGTGCTGGAATTTACCATATTCAGATTTTGTTTACCCTAGTAACAAATGCATGAAATAGCCAGCGGATAGTAATGAGCAATAAGTCATAGGTTTTATGTAAATTGTCAGATTTTCATTTCTCTCTTATTAGCGTGCATATGTAGGACCATGACTCATTTTGAAATGATCTTCTGTGTTACAGAAACTTCAGCTTTCCACAGGTGAAAAGCTGACACTGACTCAATGCTGTCCCCTGCTGTAGAGACGCAACGGTCTTGAACACACCGAACCACATCACATCTGGGACAACAGATGCAGAGCTTATTGTTTTCTGAATTCCCTGAGGAAATGACCAACACTTAAAATCTTTGGAAAATCATTATGTCACCATAAGTTATCCATTAGCGGTCAAACGACTAGTCAGAATTGATATAAAAGTAAATTACTCAAAAAACTTTACTTTCCTGGTTTCTTTCCTTTACTGTTCTCTGTTCTCACTGGGCATACGTACAGGTGCATCTCAAAAAATTTAATATCGTGGGAAAAGTTTATTTCAGTAATTTAATTCAAAAAGTGAACCGTTCATATATTTTAGATTCATTACACATAAAGTGAAATATTTCAAGCCTTTTTTTTGTTTTGGTTTTAATCTCGATGATTACGGCTTTAAAATCTAGTATCTCAAAATATTAGAATAAAGAATTTAACATAAATTTTTACATTACAGATTACAGCCAAATTTACAGATAAATACAACCGTGAAACGTGAGTATATTACTTTTGTGATTTTTATCTTTTAAATCAGGCTTTGAACCCATTTGTCAAATGTGTGCATGAAAGTGTTTTCTTTTCAAGTAAAAACCAGGAACATTCTTTATTTTTTTAATAATTGTAGTCTGATTATAATTTTTTATAATTTTTTTTATCTTAATGTAAATATACCATGGCTCACCTAGGATAAAATGCAACAGGTATCTTACTTCCTTACATTGTGGACTGTAGAGGAATTTTATGAGTTAGGAATCCATCTTCTGGTCAGAAGATGTAACTACACAGGCTATATGGAAGCAGAACTTAGTCATCTTTTTATCATTAACATCCATTATACCATGATCATCATCGTCGTCATCATCATCGTCACAAAAAAAAAATATGTTAGGATATGTCAGTGAAATCTGATGTTAATTTTGTTTCATTGGTCTTTGAGGCAGCCACTGACTACAGAATACCTGATCTCACATTTTAACTCTGCTTATACGTATGTGATGATTTAACTTCTCTAGCATGAATAAAATGTCAAACATACTCGTAGATTTCAGCTAACCTTCAAAATTACCACCCACAAACAGAGCAGAGGGAGTTATTACAGGAGGTAATAGATATTACCTTTAGATTACCTTTAGGCTTTAGATATTTAATATTGAATCTTTATTCATGTGTAGGCTTATCAGACAAAAAAAAACAAAAAACAAAAAAAAAACCCAAATGCTGGGTTTCATGTGTGACGGATGCTTAGAAAAATCTATTTCAAGTCAGACATCAGCTACATTCACAATCTCATTTTCAGAAAGAAAGAAAGAAAAAAAAAAGAAATTATGATAAAATAATAATTATTAAAATAAGTGTCTTGTGTTTTCCATAAGACACTTTAGCTTCTATTTGCCAATAAAACATAAAATACTGAGGTTTATTTTACAGTGTGCTGTTAATGTGTGGGATAAAAAATTGGACTTACAGTGACACAAGGTCTTTAACCCATTGCTCTGAACTGCTATGGTAATGATATGTTGAAAGTTATTTTGACTCACATTGAATAATGAGGTCAAAGACTGAAAGACAGAAGTGGAAGTTAATTTGACTCACTACTATGCCAGTATAAATATGTAATAATATATATAGTATTAATAATAATAAGCAAGTGCTAAATTTTCTGTCAGCTGAGGCATTTGCTTATGGCTTACAGCTGTGCGCAGCCAGACTGGCCTCGTCTTCTGTTCATACGGTGCCATTTCAAACCCCGGTGCAGCCAAGCTGCCACTGTCGGGCCCTTGAGCAAGGCCCTTAACCCTCTCTGCTCCAGGGGCACTGTATCATGACCCTGCACTCTGACCCCAACTTCCTGGTATGCTGGGATATGCGAAGAAAATAATTTCACTGCGCTGTAATGTATATGTGACCAATAAAGACTCATTATCATTATCATTATTTTGTCATAATTGAATGAGTAGTATTATTTGTCTTAAGTTATGGGTTTGTCTTGGTTTCTGTATTTTTCATATTCTTTCATTAAAACCAATAATATAAACATTATCTTGATTGTACTCTTAGTCCCTGATCTAGTGAACTGGCATGAGGATGTGTTTTTGATAGAGAATGCAAAGCATTTCTATAAGTCGCTTTTGATAAGGTTGTCTGCTTAATGTAAAAACTCACTAAAAACAAGCTATTTATCCTTGACAGTATAATGCACACACACACACACACACACACACACACACACACATATATATATATATATATATATATATATATATATATATATA
>JANDJT010000124.1:15472280-15488313 GCA_024331685.1 Stegophilus panzeri | reverse complement strand
ATATATATATATATATATATATATATATATATATATATATATAAAGATGCAGTAATCCAAGCAAATTATATTATTTGAAGTCAATCAAGTTGAGGTTTACATTAGTTATATTAGGTTTACATAATTAGTCTTGTTATGTATAAATTAACATGCAGAAGAAGGATATGAATGTTTTTCTGAATGTATGAGATTTTTATGAATGCCATATTTCTTGTGGAAACAACTCTCAAGATAGGCTGTAGCATTCAAACGATTCTTAATTAGTATTAACCAGCCCAGTGTGGACCACGAAAACATTTCCCACACCTTTACCACACCACTGGCCTGAACTGTTGATATAAGGCAGGTTGGGTCAATGGATTCATGCTCTTGACACCAAATTCTGAGCCAACTATGTGTATGTTGTGATTCTGTATGAATCAAGATTCATTAGACAAAGCAAGGTTGATCTGATCTTCAACTCTCCAGTTTTTTTCACCATACTTTGTACACTCCAGAGATTGGATGGTGATGTAGCTTACAGCAGGTTATGGTTGCCAAACTGCTGAAAGTCCCGGTAGTGCTCTGAAAACAATGTGGGCTTTATTGATAATTGGAGTAGTTTTGAGGGCAAGACTGGATTGTCAGGGCAGGGCAGGTCAGTACCCATCTCACTAGGGAAGGTGCTTTTCTCATTACTTGCAACATAACTCATACTCTCATAACAGGCCTAGTTAATTTGTGACAATGCAGAGCCAAGGCCAGGGAGCAGACAAGCAGGCTAAACTGACTGTCTGCTAGCTGCTTTGAGACGTCACTCAGGTTCCACCATATTGTCTGTTCCCTGAGCTAAACAAAAATCTAAAAACGCTCAGGAAGTTTGCTTTATTAACCTAATTAACATAAAATTAGATCATGTCCTCTGTGGAGCCAGACATTATGACAACTGACCTTGTAAATGGCAATATGACCACATCAATTCAGTGATTATCATGCTTTACTCCCCTGCAAGAGACTGACCTAATTTCACTGATTTCCTCATCAACATCATCAACTTGTGTACTAGATCACTTTCCTACACATTTATTCAAACATATACTAGCATAAGCAATTGAAACTCTTTTAAAAATAATCAGTTCTTCCCTTAGCACAGGCTATTTACTTAAACTTTAAACTAGCAGTTATCAAACCCCTGATTAAAAAAAACAGTTTGTAGATGTAAATGGGGTGTTCTCTGTGCATATTAAATTAAGGTTTAGTGTTCCACAAGGCTCTGTTCTAGGCCTTTATATATGCTACTTCTGGGTGCATTTATTTGCAAACATGGTATTACTGTAGCTTCCACTGTTGTTCTGTTAGCATTGTTACATTTCAGTAAAGCCAAATTATAGACAACAGCTTAATAAAGCTGAGGAATGTTTAATGGACATTAGACACTGGTTGCTGAGTAACTTCCTCCTACATCATTCTGACTAGACAGAAGTACTTCTACTAGGACCACAGGCAGCTAGAAGTAAGCTTTCTAAGTACATAGTAACTCTGATTGGCCTTTCTGTTTCATCATGTACAGCAGTAAAACACATTGGTTTGAATATTGACTCCAGTCTCGCATTTGAAGCTCACGTAGATAATAACTTTCTTTCATCTAAAAAATATTGCAAAGATAAGAAATATAATGCCACTATATGATGCAGGAAAAACTAGTTCATGCTTTTGTTACCTCTAGGTTGAATTACTGTAATACCTTGCTGTCTGCATGTTCAGATTCATATTTTACTCATGAGATACCACTGATCCTGACACCTTCTGCCCTCCTGACATTCCTGATGTTCCTGATGGACACACTTCTGCTTGGAGTCTCACTCACCTAAACATCACTCACTCTTGCTAAATATGGCCCTGCATGGTTAGTCTACAGATCACCATGGGTTTCCTGTGGATGGTACTACACACATACCCTAAAGATGGCTGTTGAAGTTCTTTCTTGGATAGCCTTAAGACAGCAATTGTTAAGAACAGTTTACTTTCAATTCTCCATCACTGAACAGTTGATAACTTCAGTTTGATACAAGACACTTAAACTTAAAACTCTATTTATTCCTCATTCTCAAGTTCCTTTTACACACTTAGCACTGCTTGACCACCACCAAGAAAATCACTGCGCCAATAGAAAAAGGGAGGCGAGAGAGATCAAGTAACTGGTGTAGCAGCAACGACAAATCCGAAAGAACTGGATGAAGGCAACACCGGGTTAGACTGAAGGTCTCAAATTGCTGTGGAAGGATATCAAGCAGACTAGACAGCCTGCGGAGGGCTGAGCACATCTGAAAGCGCACGAAGCGGAAGGAGAAGGAACGAGCCAACTTCTACAAGAATCCCTTCAAGCATGCCAGGCAGCTGTTGGAAGAAGCAAAGAGTGGGAAGCTAGAAACGACAAGGGAGGAGCTGGAAGAATACATCAGAAGGCAGTATAATGACCCAGCAAGGAATGAGCCATTGGGTTTGCCAGGGTACGTGCCTCGTCCAGCCCTACTCATGTCCCAGTTTAACATCTTGCCCCCTCAAGCTCAGCAAGGTCGGAGAGGTTGTAAGAAAGGCCAGATCATGAGCAGCTTCAGGCCCCAATGGGATACAGTACATGCTCTATAGGAACTGGCCTGCACTGCTGAAGCTGATGTGGACCCTCGTGTAAGCTGCCTGGAAAAAGCAATGTTTCCCAACAAAGTGGCAAAGAACGGTGGTGGTATTCATTCTCAAGGAAAAGGACTCTAGAGTGATCAGTCAATTCAAGAGCATCACCTTGCTCAACATTGAAGGAAAGATCTTCTTCTCTGTTTTGGCACAGAGAATAATCATCTACCTCACAGAGAATGGCTATGTTGACAGCTGCCAGATGGTGGGGGTCCCAGGCTTCCCAGGGTGTGTGGAGCGCTCATCTTTGATTTGGGAGTAGATCTAACTGGCCAAGCATGATAAGGAAAGATCTGCACATCATTTGGCTTGACCTCACAAACATGTATGGATCAGTGCCACATCAGAGCTCATGATGATGTTACAAGAAGCTACATGGATGATGTTACTAGCCTTCTACCGACAGTGCCATGTAAAGCTAGGCTGCTAAAAAGGATGGATGAACTGATGTCCTGGGGACTAAGTCCCAAAGTCTCTCACTCAGGAAAGTGATTAGGAATGACAACACCATCTTTGTCATGGGCTGTGAAAAAATCCCACTGCTGGCTGAATAGTCTATCAAAAGCTTTGAGAGACAATACATGGCTGAGCTCTCTGATAAGCACAGGGGGAAGAGCTTGCTGAAACTGCTTTCTGACAGTCTGGCAAGGATTGACCAAAGTCAGCTTCCAGGAGAGGAAAAGGTGTGGTGCTATTACACCTCACTGTATCAGAGAATAACATGGCCATTGAAGTTGTGTGAAATCCCTCTATCCACAGTAAGCAAGATGGATGGGAAAGCCAACTCTTTCATCTGAAAGTAGTTGGGCTTTCCATGATGCCTATCTGAAACCGGTCTCTTTCGAAAGAACATTTTACAGCTGCCGTTGCAATCCATCAGCATGGGCTACAAGCATGAGAAGACCAGCACAAGCACCATACCAAGAGTTCCATCAAGGATAGGTTTTTTCACCCAGGACTGGAGAATGAGATTCGATCTTGGCAAGAAGCACCATTTCTCTATTGAGATCACCAACACAAGTCTCATCAAGTTAACGGTCCCATGGGAGGAAGAAATAGAAGCTGCCTTTGAGAGGAAGAGACTCAAATCTCATTGATGAGTGTAAGACGGCTGGCTGGAGAACCATCATCTATCTGGTAGAAGTAGGATGTCATGGCTTTATTGGAACACCAACTGTTCACCTCCTGAGGGATATAGGAGTAACTGGAGCAAACCAGCAAAAGGCCCTGAAAGACCTGGCTGATGAGGCCAAGAAAAGCAGATTTTGGCTTTGTGTGAGGAGAAAGGAGAAGTGTTGGGGTAATAATGTCTAACCCAAGGTCTAGTTGCAGGGTGCAGGGAGATGTCCCTACCACTGCTCCGCCACCAGGAGACGTTCCAGGAGACGACCTATGCGAGAACACGACCTATGCCATACGGAACCAGTGGCACTGAGCATGTATTAATGATGCCAGTGGGGCTTGTCACATCCTTATTCACTGGGAAGGTCTGTATGGCTCTGGTTGTGTTAAGCAAGCATGCCTGAGTGGTATTAGATTTAACAGGAGGAAACCATATGGAACCAGTGGTACTGAGCATGCATTAATGGTGCCAGTGAGGCTTGCTACAGTTTTAGTCACTGGGGAGGCTTGTATAGTTTTGATTCCATTAGGCATGCTGGCAAGGCTGAAGGAAGAATGGTAATCTTATGGGCACTGGAGCAGGTGAGACACACAGTAATGCCATAGCAGGTCAAAATCTACCTCTGTAATCAATCAGTATTTTTTTTTTTTAAATATGATGTTATTAGAAAGGATTTGTCCTATACACATGCATTAGACTTGCTAAAAAAAAATGTAAAAGGAAAATGAATGCATCATTTTATTGCTGTTGTGAGATATAACACTCAGAAATAGACCCTAATACCAGGGCTTGAGAATATATTTTTATTCTGTAACATTTGCTATCTTTGCTCTGATACTATTAAATAATATCTAATGCCACTCTTTTTAATAGCCTTAGTTGTGCTGCTTTTTACCAATGAACGTGAGACAGATATCCTACCACTAGAGGGCACATGCCCTCAGCATCTCTCCCTGACAGTCAAACAAGCTCATTGATTTTTAATACTATGCTGTGTAATGTCCTGCCTTCACTGCTGAGTTGAAAAATGTAGAATTTGAAATGAATTCTGGCGGCCATGTGTTGGGTTCTTTAAACTCATTTAAAGTCATTTACAAAGATGGCCTTGAGAACACAGATGTTCACTCTAGATTTATTATGATTCAATGCTGGAATTCATTCAAACATTCATTCAAACAGCAGCTGTTATGGAAGTTAATAGTGGCTGTTATGCTGAAGATTACTAATACAGCTCACAGCAAATATTTTCAGAGCAGCGAATTATTTACTATTGTAAAGACAAATGAATGAACTGATCTCTATAACCTTAAAATGCATAAATTCATAATTTCTGTAAAGCTGCTTTGAGACAATGTCTATTGTAAAAAGCGCTACACAAATAAAATTGAATTGAATTGAATAAATATTTGCAGCACAGAGGTGTGTCTGCGTACATGCATAATTTATGCCATACATTATAAGCACTGTTCAAAGTGCTATTCCCTTGCCTAAACACAGTCTTAAACAAAGGAAATTCTAATGCCAGGCTTTTCTTATATATTATCTTTTCTGTTTCTGTAGCAGCACGAGAGGTAGAGTTTTTTGCTTGCATCAGCAGCACTGGTGAGCGAATGAGAAGCAGACGGATATACAGCATATGTAGCAATAAAAGCAAAGCGGTGCAGGCTCTATTTGTTTCATACACCCAGCAGAGAAAGTCTGAGATGTCTCTATTTCTCTGGATTGTCCTGAAGGAATCATTACACAGAGAAAACCTGGCAAAAGAGAGGGAAACACACACACACACACACACACACACACAAAACACCTAATATTTCTATTTTGTATTTGGTTTTATTCTCAATATTCTTATAATAAGTGTTTAATCTTTTTGACTGTTTGACTTTAAGTCTTTAAACTTACAATACAACAACAAAAATGTTCATATTTGTCATGTTAAAGCAATTTTGAATGGAATTGAATTCAGAGAGAGGGAGAGAGAGAGAGAGAGAGAGAGAGAGAGGGAGAGATGGAGAGAGAGAGAGAGAGAGAGAGAGAGGGAGAGAGAGAGAGGGAGAACGGTGGTGATCACAGTGATCAGACCTTTTCACTTTTTTTCACTTTTCCATTTCTGTGTAGGGTGAATTGATATGTCTGTAGCACACACACACACACACACACACACACGTGCCACATACAGAGACACATCCATGTACACACAGACCTAATGGGCCCTTATCACTGCGTCTGAGAAAGGTGAGAGTTGTGTATTGGGTGGGGGACTGAAACAACACAGCATGATGGAGGGAGGCAAGATTACTGTCGTGCCACCACCACCCCTCCCCCATGCCTCCCGTGTGCTCAGAAAACTGTGTGCTGCATCCTGTAACGAGCAGCATAGAAGCCTCTAAAAGACGGGTAATGACACAGATCTGGTCCACTGATACTTCCTTATGGACGTCAAATTCCCATTTATCGCTCAATGTTTGGTGCCTATTGCTTCCATATGATTGAATGGACATGCTCAAGGTAACAGCAGAGAGGTGCGGAGGAAAGTAAGCAAAGTAAAGCAGCAAAGTAAGAGAGAACATGCAAGAGATCCTTGCATTGTCTAATGCCTTTACACTTACTGTTGCTCTTCTGCGCAATATGAAACAGATATGAGAGAGGGGGGGGACTGAGAGAGAGAGAGAGAGAGAGAGAGAGAGAGAGAGAGAGAGATGCATGAAAATACAGTTGGGTGTGAGTGAGCAAGGGTTTAAGACATAGAGAGAGATGTGCATTATGCTGCTGCAGCATTACGCTCACTAAACGGTTTGTGGCTCAGCCTGCCTGACAACCCCTGCAGCACAAACGAGAGAGAGAGAAAGAGAGAGAGAGAGAGAGAGAGAGAGAGTGAGAGTGTGCAAGAGACAGAGAGAGTGTGTGAGAGGGAACCGACAAAGGAGGGTGGGCAGGCTCATTTGGCCGCTGCGGGGCTGCGTAGCAGAAGCAACGCAGCACTCTCCGGTGGCACACACTTGCACCAGCAAAGACCCAGCAGCCGAGTCCTGGACCACCGGCCATGGCACAAGCCGCCAAACACCTGCGTAAGAACAAGGATTTAGAGGCTCTTGCTGAGCAAGAGAGGAAAGAAAAGGAGGAGGAGAGAGTGAAGAAGAGGAGTCGCTCACGGGACAAAAAGCGCAAGGTAAGGGGGTAAGACAGATGGAGCGTGGGGAGAGGGAACGATGGAGCAACGGGTAGGGAAGGGAAAAGCAGCGGGAGAATGAGAAAAGACTGGACGCAGATCATTTTTTTAGATAGGTGTTGGGACAGCAGTGGTGCAACGTGGGAAACACACCTGCAGCAAACACGCTCCCAGACATCTACATACTAAGCCATGCATGAGACATGAGGAGGGACAGTAAGGAATATGGACAATGCACAGACATACTCATTCTAGGAAGGTGCACAGAGTGCAGTGCAAGCCTCAAGCACATAATGAACTAGGCATCATGGCATGTACCGGTTCCTCTGTGAATATATACAGTACAACACCTCTGTGAGACCAATTATGAATTGTATGGAGCAGAATTGGGTTTTGCTTGTCATGCTGATGGTCAGTGCAATGCAAGCTGTGATTCTAGTTTCCTCCGGAGCACTGTTATATTAGTGCAGCTCACTGGAAGGGTGTCTGTGTACCTGTGTCTGTGGTGGGACAGACATAAATCATTTCTCTCTCTCCCTCTTTCTCTGTCTATTGTACTTGTTTGCTGAATGAAAAGACCACAGTTGGGTGACTGTTTCAATATATAACCAAAAAAAACAAAGCAAAGCAATCAAATAATGAAGGAAAAAAACATTTTTGTTGAAGTCTGAAAAGATATTTGGTGAGAATTGTCTACATTCATACCTGTATTCACATGCTGTTTTAAGACTGTTGTCCTTTAAATGTAGTATTATTCAGTGATTTTATACTGTTTGTCCATGTGGACTACTTATCTTTCTATGTGTCTGCCTGCCTGTCATCCTGTCTGTCTATCTATCTATCTATCTATCTGTCTGTCTGTATGTCTGTCTGTCTGTCTGCTACATGTGGTTGTTATATTAATACCACAAGGTTTCAGACACTCTCACACACACACACACACACACTTTGGGGTTATATTTTAAATGCTTAGAGGCTTTCATCTTGGCCCTTAAGTTTGCTAGAGTTTGTATCTACAAATATTGTCATCTCAAATCATAACCCCTTATAGTACTACTGACTCTGTACATTTATTGTTGTGTTTGTTGTAGTTTCATCCAGAAGGATTCACCCTTCCCAACTCAAAAGAGACGCAAACAATAGTTAGGAATAGAGACCGGTTTACTGGTTTAACATCTGATGACTTTATTGATATAAAATGATGAAATTTTCAAAAATGAGACAGTTTTGTGTGTGGATACATGACTGCCTGAAATATGATAATAAGCAACGTGTACAGTATTCACAAACACAACATTATATTCAGTGTTAAGCCAAGACAGGCTCTGTGCTGCTCTTGGTCCCATTGGTGCTGAGCCAGCACTCTCTAAGTCTCTTCCTGCCTACTACTTTGGAGCATGATTTATGCTGTATGCTATGAAACGAAGAGTCATGACTCGGTGTCTCCCTCAGGGGGGAAAAATCACCTTATATTTGTCTTCTCTATTGTCTTTGGTTCCTTGGTACACTTTCAAATTAATTCATACAAGAACAAGTAACAGTGTAGTTGTTTTGTTGAAGAGAAGGTATGCTGATTAGAATACATAGCACTGCAGTGTTGCTGATATTTCATCCACACATTTTCACTAGTTTGTATACAGTCTTGGTGATCAATCCAGCTTCGTATCTTTGTTCATAACATCTTGATTTACTTTTTAGAATATTGCTACATTCAAAGTGCCATCCATGTCAATCGGCTATTCACTTTCAGTCAGACTGAAATCTTTACACATTCCCAACTATGGCTTCCACTTTAACTAAAACGTGTATTATATGCGAACTGTTCTCTTCAATTCAGACCACAGGTTCCCCAAGGTTTAAACCCAGAGACTGTCCACTGCAAAACCATTTCTGTGTTGATTTGGGGTCATAATTGGGATTTTGGGCCAAAATATCTTGGTACTTAGCAGAATTCATGATATCATCATTCTTCATTAGATCTCCATTTCTGAGCATAACACAGAAATGTCATAGTAATTCTATTCACATTTGGTGTTGTTTAGGTGCTGCATTATGTGTGGGGCTCTCGGGAAGGGCTGCTTTCCTGCAACCTCTCTAAACAGCTTGTTGTATGAAGGTCATAAATAACAGTTCATTTTGAAACCCAAGCGATGAGCTAAACTGTGCAATTGTGTGGGTCAACACCATCTGTCTCTCTCTTTTTTATTTTTTTTATTGGTCTAGCAAACAAGAGTTTTAACATTGGATAGAGAGACTCTCATGACAGATGACCAACCACAGACTTTTGATCACAGCCAATCTACATACACACACCTTGTTTAATCAAATAAAACTCTCAAATAACCTTTTTTTAATGGAATTTTTTTTTCTTCTGTCAGATTATAATGGCTCTGAAAACTCATTGTGTGGTAATGTTCAACAGTTTGTTTTCTCACTAGAAACCAGAGTTTCTGTAGACCATGTCTGGACCATCTGAAGCTGAGGCTGCTTTTTTTGTTGAAAGCCATTTTAATAATAAGATGTATATGCATGGACGGCAGTGGGAGTTTTCAGCAACAGCTGAAATGTGAGCATTTTGTTTCCAATTTGGGGCAAAGGTGTGCCTTTCAGGGAAGAAATCTGCCACTTCAAAACCATACTAAGGCACTTTACATTTTTCACTTCAATATGTCAACTATCTGTATATCATGATAAGGTGGCTCAACCCTAGTGCAGCCACATACCAATACCTTCAAAAGTTATAAAATGGATCAAAGTGTGGATTTAGTGCAGTCATACCACTCCAATAAGTTCAGGGATGAAGAAAAAATAGCCTTGAATTTGAACTTTGTAATACTCTGAAAAGGTCTATGAAATGGAATGACTTGACAGGTAGAGCTCCCATACCTTTGGTGACAATATAGCTATCAGGCTCCTAGCAATCTGAAAACTGGTGCTTGTTTCTAAGGAAGGGCCAAGACCCAGTTGTCTAAAACTATGAACTATTTCACTGAAAGCCTTGTGAATACTTGTCTTGATTTTCCTCAGCCATTTCTAAATTCTCAATATCTGCTAAGTTGTTAGGAATGGCTGTTCAGATTTTTCACATATTGACATGACAAAGCCTTTGTTGGTTGCTAGGAGTCCAAAGGCAATATCTATAGGTATCTTCTATGTGTTCAACATGTCCAACATACAAAATATGGACCTCATTCTGACCTTTTAATATCCTAGGGATAATGAAAGGAGTGCGGTTATTTAATGGTGTGGGATTCAAAATTTATTTTCTAGTTGCAAGTTTTTTCAGGACACCATAAAGCACTAATGGTATTCCTGACAGGCATCTTTCTACATGCCTTGCGTTTGATTTTTCATTGCTATTGCATTAGTAAAGTGATAGGTTGTGACAAGAATATCTTTAGTGACTAGCTCTATTGAGATGACCTCTAATTTCGTTGGTTGTTGGTCTGAATGTTAATAAGAGGAGAAGTCTTTACTTTTCCCTCGACATCTGTGTTTGTGACTAGTAAAACTGACACCTTGTTAAATGTGTTCAACCTATAAATGGCCCATCTCGTGGTGATTCTGGAAGCCAGTTAGCCCGAGGACCTCAGAAACTACAAGCCGGCACTGGGATTCAATTTCAGCATCTTAAATTCGGTTGGAGATCTGGTTAGTCTGGCTTAACATATGCAATTTCGCAGTCTTTGGCTTCCTTCAGACAAATGACTTGACTGATGAGAGGATCGACCTTCTATATCTGCACAAGATCAGAATTATTATTCTAAGGAGAGACTACCACTTTGAATCATCCTTTTTAAAAGCAGCACAGACAAAATCTATTGCCACTGCTGGACACCAAATGGTTGCTTTCTCTGACAACTTTGATGACATCTGCCCCCAAAAAAACTGAGGTTCAGGTTTACTGATGGGTGACATTATGTGAGAGTTGAACTTACCAACAGAATCATCTTCTGAGCCAGTATTCTCCTCCACCTCACTGTAATGGTTTGGAATTGACATGGCCAAGAACAACTTAACCTTAAGTTTGTTGAACTTACCTTGTTATAAAGCAGCAGTATACCAACACACCACCTGGCAAAGACATGCTGCTCTAATCAGGATCTCCCAGGATCCCAGACCATCCACACTCTGTACAGAACAATGCCATGATTATGCTATTTGAAGCTATAGTAGTATTTTGCTCATAATTTGCTTTTTTTTTTTTTTTTTTTTTTTTAGCTATTTTTTTTCTCTGCCTCATCATTTAGGCTTTCTTTCTTTTTTCTTTCTTTTTTTTTTATAACCAGCCTCTCAGTGATTACAGGCTTTAACGAAATTTGAGCTTGTAACATGCTAATAGAATTCTTGAGGTCATCAGTGGAAACATGAGAGGTTATCAGATTCAGAAGTGAAAAGTCACCCATAATTGGGATACATGTGCTTATAGCCTCAACAGTTATTTAATAATATTGAAGTATGGGATAGGCTCCAGGTTCCCCGCAATCCTGTGTTGGATATGTGGTACAGAAAATGGATGGATTGATGGAAGTATTAAACACTGTTAATTACTGATTTCAAGGACAAGGTTTAGGCCACTTTGCTTAAGTAACAACAAGCCAGTATGATTGAACGCAGAAAGAATTTAACCCAGTACATTAGGAAGCCTAAAAAGATACTTCGGGCAGGTGAGAAAGTCAGAAGCCTTCTCTCCAACAGCACTGTTGGTGTTCAAGAACTGAGCAAAAAGATTATTGCCCTCTGCAACTGTGGAATAAGCAGAATTACATAATGTTTAGTTAAGATTTGTGAGAGGCTCTTGGGCAAAGGCAGATTAACACACAGGCTAGTAGACTGTATCCTAGGTACCAGAGCATGATTGGCCAGATTAGAGGGTCTATGATTTATGATTTGATGATTGGTAATCTGTGATGAGTTCAAATGTTCAATTTATTTATGCGGATTTCACATCACTACTGTGTATCAGCAACTAATGTCCAGCAGGAATATGCATGTGATTTGGAGCGGGAGTTTGCAAATTAAATCTGATAAATCAGGGAATTTATTAAAGGAAATGAGAACACATCAGCAAGGCTGTGACTACAACAAATTAGGTGGAGGAAACTGCAGTATTTCATTTGATATTGCGCTCCGATTTTTTCCGACTTTGCCAGTTAGACAGATAGTGCTCTTTTTCAAAACTGGTTAAACTAGGCTTAGATCGACAAAGAATCAGAAGAGGCTAAATCAGCTGGTTCTGATGTCCATAGAAAGTGATATCATGTGCAGATTGGACTTTCCTTATAAAGGAATCTGCTGCCAGAAAAACAAGAAAGAAAATCCACTAAAGGTAAGAACATGCTTTGTTGTTAGGCAATGCCATTTTATTTATTTAGTGTCTTTTATCAGGCTATCTGTCCTATTCTATATCCATAGCCATGTTAATGGTTTATTACAGTCTATTGACTGTAATATAGCTAAGTTTTCTTTGATGCTACAGTTGCTGTTATTGGTGCTGATGGCCAGTCTCAGCTAGTGTGCAAATTAGCTCTTGTCAGTTTGCAGATTGGCTGTGAATCATTTGTATATTCACTAAGAGTACACCTGTTGAGTTTATTTGAAAATAGTTAAATGCTAAATGAATTGTGGGGCAACAATCTTATGAATGTATACTTTATAGTATGTGGTTGAATTTATTTCATCCTGTTGAGCTTAGTCTGTGAAACAATGCTGCAATCGGGATAGTAGCGTAGGCTATACTACATCTGTTCCCTATGTACATGTGTGTCCCCTGTGTATTCTGCTTCATATTCTGCTCAACTCGGTAGTAGTAAGCTTTTGTTCTAAACATGTGGGTTGGGCAGTCTACACAATGCGTAGCCTGGGGCCTCCAGTCAACTTAAAACGCTACCGCTCTTGGGTCTACAAATTTTACTATGTATTGGTATTCATAGTAACTGGGGATGAGAGGCTCTCTATAATCTTCATAATTTAAGTTTAAGGATTATTTAAGCAAAATTCCACACTATTGTGCAGCTCATAATAGTCCTCAAACCTCAAACCTCAAAAACAGACAAAGACTTCAACTTACCAAAAGGACAGCTAGCTTTGCTTCTTCATAATAGTTAGGTACTTCAACCACCTAAAACGTGTTTTATTAATTGAATTTGATCATGTTCTGGCTGTCCCATGTTCACAAGTAATGGTTATATCTCAGCCATCATAAGAAACCACTCCCACCTACTTCTAAAGACAGTGTGTCGCAGAGAACACTGAGCAGCTGGCTAGTCCTGCCTTTGCAGGTCCTTTTTGTCCTTGCAGCTATCAGACTGTACAATACCACCATTAGCTCATTCACCTGAACTTAATATGTGTACTGTATATACGTTTTCATAATCTAAACATTTTAATTCATGTTTAACGGACTTTTATGCTATTCATACAGCACATCAGCATAGTCTCAGAACTACAAATTGCACTACTAATTGGGCTCAGAAATCAAATTTTACAGCCTCGAATCACAGGAATCTACAGGAATCACACTTCACAAGTCTATGCTAGGGTTCTGACTCCATCCGACTCCATCCGATAGTCGAACTTAGGATTCAGAAGGAACAGTACAGTTACTGCCCAGGTCGTGGAACTGTGAATCAACTCTGTTGGGGGACATGGGAGTATGCTAATCCAGTCTACAGATATCTTGTGGATTTGGAGAAGGTCTGTAACATTTGATGTGGGTGGTACAGCACTGCAATCCAGTCTCTGTAGGAGTGCAGTGAGAGTGTCATGTTTCTTTACATTAAGTTAAAACCATTTGTGGTGGTTGTCGGAGGTTGTCAGACTCCAACAAGGGTGTGTCTTGCCTCCAGTCCTGTTTGTGGTTTTCATGGACAGTATATCAAGACACAGGCAAGGATAGAGAAGTGTCCAGTATGGGATGTGGACCTGCACTGAGACATTTTGCTGCTGCTGAGTGTGAAGCAGCAGGACAAACATCTGCACCAAGGTCATGGTTCTCTCCCAGAAAAGAGTGGGACATTCCTGGCCTTGCCCCTGGTGGAGGAGTTTAAGTATCTTGGAATCTTATTCAAGAATGCTGTGAGATTGATAAATGGATTGGGTCAGCAGCAGCAGTGTTACAGTTGCTGTACTGGTTTGTGTACTGGTCTATCTATGTCCATATCCACACCTACGGTCACAAGCTGACAGAAAGAATAAGGTTGCAAGTATTAGCACCAGAAATTAGGTTCCTCAGTAGGGTTGCTGGACTTACTCTCCCTGATTGGGTGAGGTGCTCAATAATCCAGAAGAGCCTTGGAGTATAGCCACTGCTCCTGTGAATCAAGACGAGTCAGCCGAGGTGATTTGGGCTTTCACAAGGAAGCTCCCTGGTAGAGCTGTACTAAGTACGCCCCACTGGACAGAGACTCTGCGGCAGACCCAGGACATGCAGAAGAGATTATATTTCACAGCTACCTTGAGAACATCTAGGGATCCCAAAGCAAAGAGGAGCACGATCCTGCAGCTGGGGATAGAGAAATCCTGGCTGGATTTCTATATCTCTAGCTTGTTTCCACTGTATTATCCACCTGGAAAAGTGGAAGGAAACTGAATGCATGAAAAATGAATAAATGAAATGAGTATTATTTTAAGCTAGAAATAAATGTTTAATACTATGGGGCTAATGTATATTACAGAAAGTAATTGTTTATTTTTTACTAGCTTACTTTAATGCAGGGGTTCCCAAAAGTTTTGGGTAAATGATCCCAAATGGACATTAGGGATTTTCTGCGACCCCCAGCCATGACCACCTTATATGCTTTAAATTCCAAATGTATAATTTAGGACTACTGTAATATTTGAACATTTTATTATGTCAGTAAAAATACATAAGCATGATGTAAGTGACTAAAAACCAAAGGAATGTTCCTTTCACTGACTGAAAATGATACATGCCTGGGTGGTGTGATACAGACAGACATGAAGCAGAAAAACTGGGTTTATACATGACACTGTGTGTGCATGCAGAAGCAGCAGTAATGTGAGTGCCATTGTTCACACACTTGCCTGTGTGTCTCATATACCTCCAGAAGATTTAAAAGCATTGTTCACTAGATGGCACATCAGAGCCAAAACATCCCAGTCCTGGTGGTTTCCACATCCGGACTGTAAAAGGTTTAATGATTTCATGCACAGCAGTACACACACTGACAAGCTCTCTTTCTCTATAAAACTTTTGCTGTTCTTGTGATTGTTGTCATGAGCTACATCTCAAATCTGGCCTGACATTCAAAGTATTAAATAATCTAGATAATTCAGAAGACTATTAAGCAAAACACACCTTTCTGTAGGTAGCTACATTAGAGTTTAAAAAAAATCCAAACACTAACTGTAATAGGAAAAATGGTTAGTGTTAGTACTTAATAATTCTTAAATTCCCAACTAAAATTCCCAACACATCAGGGAGGTGTGTCTGTGGAAAGAAAATATACTGAAAAAGCTGTCAATATCGCACAGCGAATGAGTAACAATATCCAACAATTAAGTAGATGTGGTAACATTAGCTTCCTAATTATATATTGACACAGAAACACTGACCTCTCTGTAAAGTCAGATTTTGGTTATAATTTCAGAAATTCAGACAGGTTATTTAATAATGGTTGTTATTTAATTATCCATGCATGCATGTATATCTGTTTATATGTACTGTTGCAATCAAAATGATTAAACCCCCATTGCAAATCAGGTTTATTTTCAAAATGTACAGACTTTCAACTGTTTGCAATGAACAAATCAAACAAAAGCAATTTAAATAGTTTGACACAACAAATGCTTCAAGTGGTTTCCCCAAATTCAACTGAAAATGCAACTTATAATGATTTCTCCAGATTCGAAATTATTCAACTCCTTCATGGCAAGCATCTTTAGTACTTAGTAGAGCGTCCTTTTGCTGTTATGACCTGCTGCAAACGAGATGCATCGCTTCTGGCAGCATTCCTGCGGAATCTTATCCCCTTCCTCATGAGCAATGGCCTCCAGTTCAGTAATATTCTTGGGTTTGTGTGCTGCAACCGCCTTCTTCAAATCCCACC
>JANDJT010000124.1:15433013-15452230 GCA_024331685.1 Stegophilus panzeri | reverse complement strand
TATATATATAACCTTCCACTGTACTTCCTTTTATTCTGGACTGCCAAGACAGTTTCCCTAATAGTGGATGCTATATATCAAAGTCATCAGGGGTTGTAACATGTGCTGATAATACACCTTCCAACTCAATAATAAATAGCACTCATAAATAGCAATGACAGCTTATTAGACATGTTATTGAGAATGGCTGTTCTCTATTGAGGATAAGAATCATGACATAACATCTGGTCATGAGCTCCATGTCACTACTGCATAAATGTGTTAATGAAAGTAGGCACTTCTGGACCTCTAAACATGTTTGTACAATAATTTCTGTTACCCAGTGGGCTTACCTGTCTGTATACTTAGCCCCGATTTATGCTGCACAAACCACAAGAACAGCTGGTCAGTGCCCTACCAATTGACAGTCACTTGCACAGAGAGCATCTGCAAGAGCTGATAGGTTAATATGCCATGGTGACTTAGAAAAATCTGGCAACTTTGGAGCATAAACATGTAATTTAATTGAATTTGCACTGGATTGAAGAACAACTTCAGTTTTTCACCATGTACACTAAATATAGTGAACTAAATATAGTGTCTACTAAATATAGTGAACATTCCCCACATTGATGTAACTTTTGGACTTAACTTACACAAAGTCTGTATGTGAAATGTGCTATAGTGCCATCCACAGCACAAATTATACAATTGAAGGTTTGGCAAGTTGTGTGCGAACACATTCTGGCACAAAACGTTTGTCTGTGGACCACATTGGTTGGTGAATTGCTGTCTGTTAGCAAACAGATCAACTTCCACATTCGTTACACTTGTAAATTTGCCAATCCCTGAGAACAGGACTGCTTTGACACAGCACATCGACTATCAGACTGCATCTGCCCAAAGACTAGGCAGCTCTTAAGACAGATTATGTGCATTACACACGGCATGATTCCTACATGGCAAGATTTTACAACTAAACTGTGAGAATTCTGACAGTCCTTCTAGGATGTGCTATAGCTGCAAAGAAATAATGGGTTTTATCTACGGTCAAATTACAGCAGAAAAGGGCATTACAACATGTTAACTTATTTTATGTTATTTGTGAGTACCATAATAACTGGGGCTGAATAATACATTTCTCCCCAAAGCCAAGCCTACAAAGAGCCACCCTAAAATAAAGGCTTGATGAGGAACAAAGGGGAAAATAGCACTATAGAAACTCTATGGTTTAATAAGTTGACTGTCCTCTCTTTCAAGCAGGAAATTAGACTGTTTCCGTGCAATAAATTCAGAAGGTATGATTAATCAGAAACTTGGTTTGTAATTACCGTGCTACAGTTTGTGCAGTTATTACAGGCTTTGCATTCATTCTTTAAGTTCAGTATTAATGATCTACTTATAGTAATCTGATTGAAAGTTATATTGTTCAATAGTGACCAATGCCATGGACTCAACTTTTAATAGAGTACAATCATTTCAAATATTTACTAATCAAAATGCTCATTTTCTGGTATATTTTGTTATTCTGCAAATTCTCTGTATGTTTCCCTACTTTGGCAAGGTATTTACATGGAAGTGGGGAATTCTGACAGGGGTTTCTGATATTCATAATCATATCCACCTCGTTAGGAGAATGGAGCACAACGAATGAGATGAGCATGTAACCTCAATTAGAATCTGTGTCATGGGGTATAATAAAAACATTTCCTGATGGGTTACAGTGGAGCCATAGACGTAATAGTCTATGTTCAGGGATTTGACTTGTAGCCGAAACTGGCTTCATATTTCCAATAATGATGTTGTTTGCATTGTCAGTTGTTTATGAGTGGAGTTGTGGTTGTTGTTTTTTTCAACAGAAAATAAAAGTGGTTAACACATATGAGTTTTTAAATTGTTGCGAGGACTGATTAGTAGTAGCCCATGTCTCAAAGTTTACAGTCTGAATAAATGATATGAGGCTATGGCTAGAGAGTTTTTTGCGATTCAATGGTTATTACAGAAAAAAAAATTATGTCATACATAATTGGTTGAGTTCTGTAAAATCCTTTTTCCTTTTAATTAAACTTTCATATCAGCCCATTTTGCCCATATCTTCAAATGTGACTAAATATAGGGGCAGTGGAGGCTTGGAGGTTAAGGCTCTGGGTTACTGTTCGGAAAGTCAGGGGTTCAAGCCCCAGCACTGCCAAGCTGCCACTGTTGGGCTGTTGGGCCCTTGAGCAAGGCCCCTAATCCTCTCTGCTCCAGGGGCGCTGTATCATGGCTGACCCTGCGCTCTGACCCCAGGTTCCTGACATGCTAGGGTATGCGAAGAAAAGAATTTCACTGTGCTGTAATGTATATGTGATTAATAAAAGACTCATTATCTCTCATTACATTAACTTTTTGTCCTTATTGGCTTCTTCACAGTAGAATTTTACTAACACACCTGGAAATATAAAACCAGCACACAGAAATGGAAAGGTGGTAGCATCATGCTGCATTATATACAGTATATTGGCCTAGCCAGTAGAATGTTTTTTTTTTTACTTGGTGGATTAATTAGTTTGCATAGATGGCAGGTAGTATTTTCAGAATCAGGAAAACACAGATAGTTGGAAACACTGACAAAACCACAATAAAGTGCAGTGCAAAGCTGTCCTGCTGGCAAAACACAGTCATGCAAGTTGTAGTGAGTTAGTCAAATATAATTTTTGGCTGGTCAGTTGGGAGTGGTGCTGCCCATCGAAACTGTGTCTATGCCATTTATGCCTGTGCCTACCTCCCACTCTCAGCTACAACCAACTGGAATTGGTGATGAAAGTAGATGTGTTACTTCAGTGATGAAAGTAGATGTGCTTTTCAATTTTACCTGTTAGCTTTTAACATTTCCATGTACATCAGATTATCACACAAAAATGTAGCAGCTTCCAGTGTAGATCTTACTCATGACATCTCCTTCACTTTGCGAAATGTGTGTATTGCATTAATCACGGGAGAAAAAGATTCTCAATGGAAGGAAGAAAAGAAATCCCAGTGAAGCTACCTGTAAACCTATGCAATGTTGTTACACTGGTTTGCTCTCTAGTTGGTTTTATCATACACTTTATAAACCGGGGGTCATCGGGCGTTTCCGGTCTTTCAGCATCAGAAACCCTCGCCCAAGTGACCCAATCAGGGGTAATCAGGCCCTGTCTTTCAGAATCGCAAATATGTCTAATGCAACCAGAACCATATCCAGAATTCCCCATTGACTAAGGCTGTAGTGAGTCTCACTGGCACCGTTAATGCATGCTCAGTGCCACTGGTTCTGTATAGATTCCTTAACTTAACACCTCACAGACATGTCCTTCTACCACCAACAGAGCCATACAGATCGCCCCAGAGGCTAAATCTGTAGCTCAGTGCCACTGGTTCATTATGGATTCCTGACTATACACCTAATGCCACTCAGATATGTCTGCCTAACACAACCAGAGCCATACAGGCCTCCTCAGTGACTAAGGCTGTAGCAAACCCCACTGGCACCGTTAATGCATGCTCAGTGCCAATGGATCCGCACACAAACATGTCTCACAGCACACAAACATGTATACCTAACATAACCAGAACTGTACATGCATTAGCACATGACATCAGCACACATCTCAACCTTATCTAAACTACAATGGGATTATCATGGCCTCATATCACTTAACAGGGTTTGTGTCTGAGTATCTTATATATTCAGATCACCCCACTTAATCCACAGCCATTTTGACACCATTTCTGCAGCCTGTCTGGTGTTTTTGATAGTTTTCCCAATGTGCAGCACTGTGATGCCAATGAGCTTGAGGGCCCTGTACAGAGACTGGCCAGAAAAGCTTCTGCAAGCAACTTGATGGGCTCATATCAAGCACTCCATCCTTGGCTCCGACACTCACCTACTAGGCCCCCATACTTTGCCCTTCTCCTTTTGTAGACCTCTTCTATCCAGTCTCCTCTGGAAATGTGAGCTCCAGCAGGATCATTTGCATTGTGGTTTCTGTCATCAAAACAATGTCCGGCATGAGTGTTGTTACTGTGATGGTGTCTGTGAATTTGAGCTGTCTCCCTTGGTCGACCTTCAGTTTCCAGTCCCATGCCATAGCAAGAAATCTGCCCGGTTTGCTGCAAGTAATCTGTGCAGATAGCATTTGCTATTACCTTTAACACCTCTTCATGTTGCCAGCAATAGCACCCCTCTCCCAAGGCCTTCAGGCAACAGCTCAGTATATGCTCAATAGTTCCCCTTTTCTGGCACAGTGAACATGCTGGGGTGTTTGGTGGGGTTTCACCAAACCCCAGCTGAAGAGCTTGGATGGGCAAGGAAGGACAGCCTCTGTACAGAAGCACCTGTCTTGGCTGGGTAATTAACTCCTCTGACAGACTGCTGAAAGGGAGCTGGAGCTTGTTCCTGTTCCCATGCAAGGTAATGCAGCGGCCAAAGGAGTCGTGGTAGGATGCCATGTTGATAGATCCAGGCTTTGAACTTCCCTGGCAGCCCTGATTTGTTTATAGCTATCAGCCATTCCTGTAGCTCACTGTTTGTTGCCCAGAGGGCTGCATTATTCTTCACGATGTAGTCCAAGACCTTGCCCCGTCTCTTGACTAGCTTCTCAGTGACTAAAAGGATCTGGATGCCTCCTAAGGAGAAAAGGAACTTGCCAGTTACTTTCCCCTTCCTCACAACCAGGGACCTGCTGGTTTGATACTCATCTGGGCCATGGTGATGAGTCATTCAAGACCTTGGAGGATCCATCTGCAACCAGGCACTGATGTTGTCACCATCAGGTCATCCATGAATGCCCTGTTGAGTGGATGCTGAACACCAGATTTGGTCAGGGGGCCTCTACACTCCACTTCCACCAACTTGACAAGCATATTTGTGGCCAGGGCAAACACTGTCACTGAAATTGTACACCCATTGGTTCTCAGACTAAAGCAGCTGCAGTAATCCAAAATGAGGTCCCTGATTTTACCTGGAACATGATGGTGAACCAGTGCAGTTTTCACTAGCTTGTGTGGGATTGAGTTGTAGGTGTCGGTGAGGTCCAGCCACAGAAAAGCTAGGTCTGCATTTATGGCACTCTGCTGTGGTCTGGTGCAAAGCCTGTGGTAGCTCAAACAATCTTTTGGACCTCCTTAACAGTGGGTTCCTTTATAGGTGGGCTCTGGTGGAGATATCAATGCCCTGCAATGTCACACCTATTGCTCCCTTGCTCTGTCATTATAGGTGTCATGGAGGTGCTGGTCCAGCTCCTCACTGGAGCAAGCAAGCCCTCTCCCTTCCCCTCTTCCTGTGCCACTCCAGCTGAAGCAGGTTGATGAGCTTCGTCCTCACTGTGTTCCAGAGCTCTGCTCGTGCAGAGCACTACTCTTGCCTTACCTACTTATACAGCCAACTTAGCAACATCAGCACCCTAGCAAAAGATTAGGCCTCCTGTGATTTCTGCTGACCTGGTGCACCTTTATGCCAAACCTTTCAGAGGTGATGCTGATGATTATTGTACACATAGTCGATAGCTTCTGGTCTACAGAAGCTATCACCCATGCCTGTGGTTTCAAGGACCCCATCCACATTCTCATCAAACTGCTGCACTTACTCTCCTTGTTGGCTACAGGCCACTTAACTCAACTGTGTTCTGATTGGCTGCTCTGAGGTTGGGCTTGTGATGCTTGGAGGCAACTGTCTCTGTGGGGTGATTCCACGCCTGGCTCATCCTGCATCTCACAAGGTGCTGGAACTGTAGATTGTGCCACTTGCTCCCCCATCAAGTATTTCATTTTGGCCTGGTGGATCTTCAGGCACATGCACATACACGTCATGCACTTGTAGTCATTACTCTATTAGCTTGGGTGGTTGCCTATATGCCTGTCCAGTTGGGGTGCTCATTAATCAGTGGGTTTTTCTGTAGCTTTCTTGTGGGTTTTCCCTCACTGGCGCTGCAGTTTGGAGTGCTAAGCCTCACTGCCCTGGTTGCTATCTCTCTGTGCTGTTCACTGTCTCTCCAGCTGTTGCCAAACTATTTGCCATAGTCATCTAACCTATTCCTGCATGTCACTGGCCTAGAAAGTTTGGACTGGTTTTATCATACACCTTTTTATGCAACTTGGACACATCATCACTGATGTAACATGGGGTCATCTGAAAAGGTGCCTGTTATAAATTTGGAGCTGGGTTTTTTAGTTGTTCTTAGAAGCAAATTAAGAGGATTTGAGGACCTACTGAAAAATACAACACCGTAAATAAAGGCAGTATGGTGGGGCAGCTGGAAGTGATGCCATCCTAAGCTCTGGTTTCTCTCTGAGTAGGAGTTTTGCAGGTTCTCCCTGTGTCAACGTCCTCCTACCGCACAACAAACATGTTGTTATGTGGACTCTAAATTGTCCCTAGGTGTGAATGTATGTGTGCATGGTGCCTTGTGATGGATTGCCATCCCACTGAGAGTGTATTTTCTCACCTTGTACCCAGTGTTCCCAGGATCTGGATCCACAGTGACCCTGACTACAATGGATCTCTTACTGAAAGTGAATAAATAAAAATAAACATACATATAAAGCTCAATTACTGATTCTCCAGTGCCCACTACATGAGCTTCAAAAGTTTTTTGTGAATACAACACCATTCTTAGGGATAACTGCATACCTGGAATTTCGTTGTAATTTTGCTTGTTGCTGCAATCAAAATACTTTTATTTCGCATTTGCAAAATTTTAGAAATATGTTAGAAGAGATGATGTTTCCAGATTTGTTTCCACATATGTAACCAAGAAAGAATAAAACTGTAAATAGATTTATAATTGATGGTGGCAAACTATTTTTGACAAGTACTGTGCAGTGAAAGTTTTATCCTGTGCACTGAAACTAATATGTTCTTGCAAGATTTGTAAGTTTTCCACAAACACATTTCATATGTTTAAAAAAAGGACCCCTTGATGCAGTACAGACACATGCAAGCGCACAATTTTATTGCTTTTGTCCTCTGCAGACACAGGTGCTGCTGACTTGCTCTGTAAAGGTCTCTTGGGATAATTATAGAAAGTGGAGTCCTTGTTGCAGTCCATATAAAACTTTTTGGTTTTTTTTTTAACCTTATCTTTTAACCTACTCTGAAGAAAACCGCATCAGCATTAAAAGACTACTCCACTAATTTTCAGCTTCAAATGGCTGTGACGAAAAAGAAATAAAGGGAAAATGAGAAAATGATATTCAGAGAGCAACTCTGCCATTTTCATTTGTTAATGATTGCAGTTACTGTGCAACTGGAATTTCAACAATCAACCAAACAAAAAGTGCTTATTGGTTTAAGCAGCACAATGATCTGTGTCCTCCAAATTTAATGGGGGATGTAAAATGATGTTTTAGTTAAATTATCATAAATACAAATAAAAAATATATATCACATTTGTAAATATACATTAAGTATGACTCAACAAACTTATCACACCTGGAGATGTGTATAAATATAAGTGGCACAACACAAAAGGAACCAACATTACAAATGCTCTTTTGTAGTTTAGACTCCAAATGCGTGTAGTCACCATACAGTGAAGGTGAGGTGCTGTGCTGGCTATACGCAGGTGGATTGTACTCCCCAAGTGGTCTTCTTGTGGGTGGGTGTGCATAGGAATACTGGTTTTGATGAGGGGTGAATGGGGTCAGTGCTGGAGGAACTACTGGAAGAGGTATAGTGAAGTATAGCTTCTCAGTATTTATAATCTGCACTACACCAAAACAGAGACAGGGCAAGTGGATGAATAAATGAAGTTTTGCAGGAGTGCTTTGTTTGTATGTTACTGAATAGCTTTAGACCATGTGTGTATCATACTCCAGCAGCAGTGTGAGTAATTAGCTCAAGCCCAAGGGAATCCTAAAACCTGTTTCCTGTTTCCTGTTTTTCCTGGGTGATAAGTACACATATGTAATATCCCTTCCTTATCCATCACCAGAGGGAAAACCGAAGAGCATGCATCACAAAAAAGACAAATGGTTTTTGACCAACGCTGGTCAGGTAATGTATATACAATACCATTAAGCACAATCTGGACCATAAAAAATTTTAAGATTTGTTAAAAAATTGTAAAATTCTGGAACATGACATACAGTATAAGCCCTGCCCTGTTACACAGTGAGCGTGATGGTAAGATTCTTAGAACCCTAAGAAGTTTCAAAAGATGTCACATCCATAACAAGCTGTTTGGAAACTTTGCACAGTATACAAAATGCAGCTACTAATATTTACCTAGCATCACTGGAATTGTGTATTGTGCAGACTAAACATTTAGGTTGTGCATCACCATTGGCATGTATGGCAATAACTGGAGACTGCTTACAAGATTCCTGGAGATGAAACACTGGTTTTTTGGCAGTGTTGCGAAGGTGGTGATCTAGGGGCTCTTGTAAAGACAAATTCTTCAAATTACCAAGATATTTTAACACAAAGTTTGTTTGCAGCATCCAGGATGTTAAGATCATAAATTGAACCTTCAACAATAACTCAAATATACATCGAAATCAACACAGAAATGGTTGAAATCTGTGTTTTGCAACGAACATTTCAGTCTCTGGATTTTACATTACTGACAACCTGTAGTCTGAATTGACGAGTGAAGTCCTCATGCAGAAACATATCAATATAAAGAAATATACTGTAGAATGTTCTGTATTGAGAAGTGCCCAAGTCATTTTCATTGTTGCTTTTCTTATACTAAGGAGTCATACTAATTAATTGAGCAGAGGTTGATGATAAGATGCAAACTTTGTTGTTGGTATCAATAGAATCTTAGGGCAAAGTTCAACATTGACCATTTTCACCCAGCCTTGTCTGGTGTGGGTTAGTTAATGAGGGCCTGTTCAAATATTCAAATGGAGCCACAGTCTGTGAATGACTGCCCTGAGTCAGTAGAAGACATCCCTCATATGCACCTCCACTGAGTTTATAATGTCAATCCTCATCAGACTTCATTCATTCATTGTTCTTTTGTTAGACAGCTGTAGCCAATAGAAGTAAAAGTGATATGATAAAAGCAACATTTATCTTATTCTGCTTTGTCAACTTTGACATATTCTGAGACAGGCTAAAATACTGTGCAAAGTACAGAGACAGTTGCACTGCAAAAAAATGTAATCAAGTGAAACTATCTTGAATAGTTTCCAATATTCTAGTATTTCTAGTATTCTAGTATATCCAATATTCTAGTATTTCCTGTTATAATATTACAATAAACCAAATACAACATTGTTAAATCTATTTTTCGACAATTGTTTTCAGGCTTGAAATAGTCTTGTTCTAATGGCAGATCATTTCATTTTAAGTAAATTTTATATTAAAAAAATAAACATTTTGAGAAAAAAGCAAAAGTATGTGCCAATAGTCTATTACATTTTAAAGCTTGAGTTAATCAATTTAGGCCAATAAATTAAAATAATAGGTGTAATAATAATAACAATAAAAATTATATTTGATTTGTGGTAATCTTATAAGAGGATATACTAAATAAATTTGTCTATATACAAGATATTTTCACTTACTAAGATGTAATTGTTTTGCAGTGTCTGGGAAAAATTCTCCATCAGGACTCTTTCCAAGGAGTGCTATACCAATCGATCAGTATTGAAGGATACAGTTACTGGAAGTTATGAGGTCATGCCATGATAGAATGCTCTGTAAAGTATGTAGTAACAGAGAGCATTTTAGTGAAAAATAGCCAGTACTCAAAGTATGACAAACATACTGAAATTTTGGAATCTTACTTGAAAGGGGTGTGAATTCAAGTGTTAAAGATTTCTTGTGATTTTTACCATAAATTACTGCCAATTGGTTGCAGTGAAATTACAGTAAGCATTTTTTTGTAATATTGCTATAATTGTAATACAGGACACTATAATTTTACACTATCATGGGGCATGTCTAGCTGTACTATAAATTATTGCTGTTTGCTTGGAATCCACTGATTTGACTGTAACTGAGTTGCCAGTAAGTTATTGTAATTTTACAAGTTTCAATTTTCACTATTAGTGTAAAATCTCCTTAATTACTGTACTAATCAAACTAATCAGCTAATCAAACAGGTTCGTGTTACTGAAAAGGGGATACTCAAAGCCCTGTAAATTCACACTAATGGGCACTCCAAAAACACACCACTATTTATTTCAGCCTGAAGATGAGAATGGAAAGATTTTTTATTTTTGAAAATAAAGAATTAAAGAGCAAAGTATATCTCCCACAACGCCCTTCTCTGTACTCAGCTTTAGAAAGTTTTCTGTCTCTTTGTTTGCGATACTGGAAGGAAATGTTTTGAGTGGAGGTGGTAAAACTTGAATTCCAGGGCAGTTTTATTTATTTATTTATTTGTTTGTTTGTTTATTTATTTATTTTTTGAGTGATGTTGAGCTATGATTAAAAAAAATACAGATTATTTTTAAGGTTGTACTTTTATTAAATATGCAAAAGTTTACATATTTCATATTTAATCCGTATTTAATTAACCTTTCAATATTACTCATAAAGTTTCTTGACATTAGTTCTTTCTATAGTCTCATAAGTAAGCTTCATAAACATGTAAAACATATAAGGTAGATAAGATTAAGTTTAAAAAAAAAAAAAAAAAAAAAAAAGAGAGAGAGCTAAATAAGAAGCGTGTTAAAGAAAAGCAGCGTTTCAAGAGTGCTGATATTTGTGTTGATATCTGGTACATTTCACTTGTTTGTGTTCGCTGCAGAGAAATCCGATCCTAGCAACAGTTCATTACACTGAAACACTTACTACACTTACTACGGGCTGTCAGGAATTATTTTCTTTCACAGAGGGAAAAATAAACAAAATATTTGTCCATGTTGTGTCTGAAACGTTAGTTACTCGATATGAATTTCTTGCGCAGAACAGTTGTATAAAAGCAATAACACGCTTGCAATAACACTCTTGCTTGTACGATATTGCTTAAGTAATGCATTTTTCCATCTAAAACTATTTTACTGCTAAAACGGTATAATAAAATTTTGTGTGGGCAAAACAGAGCCTTATATCTCTTTTCAGTGAGGGAACACTAATAAACCCATTGAATTCAGTCAGAGACTGACTCACGCTGTGCAGATTTCTGAAATCGGACTGACCAACATTTAGATCATTATGTATAATATGTTCACTGTGATAGCGACTGATAAACACGTTTATAAACGTGAGAATCCTGTCTACGTCCTGTATGCGCACTCAGGTGTCCCTTTATAGCCTACAGAAAGCTTTAAGCAGCATTACTGCCTGATTATTTCCAAACGCAGCCACAAACGTCTCAAGGGACACTGGAGAATGGGCACTGGGCAGGATGCGGCACTTTCACTGTAAATACTTTTGTTGGGGTTCTCAGTATTAGAAAGGCAACACTAAACACTCCTTGACAAGATTGATGATCTAGTTACCAAAAGTAATTAAATGAAACGCACCTTTTTTTTTAAGTCACATTTTTTCTGCCTATTCAGGCTCTTGTGTGTAGCGGGTCCACTCTTGCATCAAGCTCTATTGTAGGTCATGCATTATTATTATTATTATTATTATTTTGCGTTGCTGTTCCAAAAATGAGCCCTTTCTTTTCTTTAATGGATCAAACACCTGCGTGGTCTCCCCCACTTCTTTCACACACAAAGCGTCTGCCAGGCTGTTCTATAATCCAGTTACATTCAAAATCTGACACGCTTTACAAATCAGCCCAAACACTGCAGCAAGATGTGATCTGTGTCTCTGTGTACCATCACACACACACACACACACACACACACACACACACACACGCACACACACACACACACAACACATTATTTAACCCTTTATAACGTTATTATTGTGGGTGTGCGCTTTAAACAGAGCATATGTCCTTATTCTTATACAGTCAGTTGGGCCATTCGCCCGTCAGTATAGTGCTGACAGCATTGGCAATGCAGTTTTGTTTGTTTGTTTGTTTGTTTGTTTTTTGCTTTTTCATTAGCAATTAAAATATGAGAATAGACATTTTTAGCCTTTATTAGTTCATGACAGTATTTCTAAGGAAGTACTGTACACAAGTACTTTCAGACGCATAGTGGATGTTTGACTAATAGTAGTTTCCTGTTTGTGCGCGTGAGAGAGGTTTATAAGAATGATTTGCATACACGTTTTTTTTTCCCAATTAACTGCAAAATATTTAAATCATACCTGCCTTTTTGGGAAATGAAACATAACTGAATGGCTTTAGTCGTCATATTTATTGGGCCAATTTGTATTGGGATCATTTTTTCTTAATCTTGTACGAGGTAGTAATCAAGCGTCTGTCTGGCGCAGCTCACCGAGTCGGACATAACCTGGGATTTGGTATTGATATCTCGAAATAGTTGTGTCGAGGGATGACCAAACCTTGCGGCTGTGAATGATCTAAAACTAACATTTCATCCCAACTGCAGCAAAAAGGAGAAAGACAGTGGGATTCTGCTTGTCTGTTTTCTCTGCTACAGATATTACCTATATCTCCTAGCGTGTCTCTGTCCTTTCTCTTATCTTGACTTTTTCTCTTCTTCCTTGACTTAACATAAAAGATGGTTCACATCCTTTTGCAGTGCTACAAATGCATACACATTTAATGCACATTTTCAGAAGATCACTCAGTGAATGTTACCTCTAGGAATGTTTGAGTTGGGGTAGAGAGCCTGTTATAAGCCTCTAACGTGATTCATATGAAATTGTTCACTTGTTAAAAACCCTTGATGAGAAATTGTAAGTATGTTTTAATAGATGGCATATAGAACAAGCCACGCAGTCCACATGGCTACAATAACTAGAAACTAGAAAACCTGTAGAAATTCCTACATACTGTATGAAAGATGAACATGAAGGACGAAAGCTGGTAAGCTGTATATCATGATTGAGGCCCTGCCCTTTCTTTCCCTCTCTATTGTCCCTGTAACCTGTTAAAATTTAATGGCCCTCCTGTTTTTATGTCGTGTGTCCTTTTAGGCCCACGCTGTTCACCGCTGGCTAATCGATCAGGACAATAGTGTGAACTCTGAGCCGCCGGATGGCCAGGGAGTGTGGCACTATGATGAAACAGTAAATATCTGCAACACGTATATCTTTTTTTCCTTCTTCTTAATTTTTTTTTCTTCTATGTACATATATCTATGCCCATTGCGTATCTGCCTCTAGATACGCCTTTATCATTGTTATTGTTTTTATTTGTGTGTGTGTGTGTGTGTGATTTTTTAAAAATGCCATCTGCCCATTGGTTGCTTCTTGTGCCGTTGATGTGTGTAGCTATAGTTTTCTTTAGAAGTGCTGTGTTGCTAGTGTGCTATTGGGCTGGCTGATTTACTAACTTTAGATGTGGTTGTTTCAAGTCAGACACTTTTTTGTTGTTGTTGTAATTTTCTATGTTTTACTTGGTCATATTTGTGGAACAAATTCAGTTATCTGATTTTGTTGAGATTTCATTTTGATTTTTGATGTAACTGTGTGTCGTTTTTCTTCATATTTAAAAACAATGTATACACATCAGGGGTGTCCAATCTTATCCGGAAAGGGCCGGTGTGGGTGCAGGATTTCAGTTCAGCCAAGCAGGAGCACACCTGATTCCACCTGTTAATCAGTTGATCTTGGCTTTCAGTACTCAGGTGTGGCTTCTGTTTGGTTGGAATGAAAACCTGCACCCACACCAGCCTTTCCGGATGAGATTGGACACCCCTGATATACATCATCACACAGCAAAAGAAAGAGTCCACGGGCAAAATATTACCCTTAACTTTACTGCAGTTCCCGCTTACGCGAATGTATGAAATAATATGATAAACTGATGATATGATAAACTACAGTTCATGATCATTAGAATATGTATTATATCATTTCCTTATTTTTCCTGTGGGTTCTTCATCTTTCCAATTTGCTGTCTTCACACTGTGCTAACACACTTTAATGTAGTGCTCACACATAGTTTGTGATTCTAAACACCAATGCATGCACTGATGTGTGTTGTTGTTCATACACTATCCATATTCCTTCGTGCTGTGTTTGTAACTAGAAAGAGCTGAATCTGAGTGGTGAGTGAGGTTCAGTTTCGTGTGATGTTCTTTATTAGTGATTCACTCGTTACCTTTTCATTCCATAGTGTGTGTGTGTGTGTGTGTCTGTGTGTGTGTGTGTGTGTGTGTGTGTGTGTGTGTGGTGTTTTGTCTGTTTCACATGTTTTTTGTTGTTGATATTTAGTTTTCACTCAAACTTTAAAACATTGTAGTGCTTTGTCAGTCACCAACTGTGGTAAGTGTGGAAATTTCCTGAAAGCACAGCAGTTTGTCAGGTGTCACTTCAAAATTTGAGAGTTATTTGAGAGAGAAAAAAGAAAAGAAAAAAAACAACAGCTATCTAAACATATGAACACACATACATTGGAAACTCATTTGGAATATTTACACATATTTATACATTTAGAATACAAAAAAATACAAGTTTACTATGTTTTATAATATGACCTCTCTCAAAACAAGTTTTCATTTAGACCAGTGGCCTGCCACAATGCACTCAGCTGGCTCCCTCTCCATGTGTTACTCATTCTAAGCACTACGTGGAAAGGGTCAGGGATAGGTGTTCACTGATTCTCCTATCCAGTCATTTAAGTGCATTGGGCTTTGGCAAATAATCATCCTTATTTATAGACTGTGTACATTTTTCTACATGTACACTGTTTGTTTCGTGTAACTAAGCAGGAATGAATAAGTAGTGCTATATCAACCCCCAAGTCACAGCTAATTAATATGGCTAATTACTCAGTAAGTAATATGGTAAATGGTCTGCACTTATATAGCGCTTTCTTTTTTTTTTTAACCTTAGCAGTTCTACAAAGCGCTTTACACTAGTTCTCATTCACCCTTTCAAACACACACACACACACACACACACACACACACACCAACGGTAGCAGAGCTGCCATGAAAGGCGCTAACTTGCCATGAGGACCAACTTGGGGTTCAATGTCTTGCCCAAGGACACTTCGGCATGTGGAGTCATGTGCACCGGGACTTGAACCGTCAACCCTACGATTAGTGGACAACCCGCTCTACCACCTGAGTCACAGCCGTCCTTTACTTTAATAATGAAGTAATGATTTGGTAGTTTATTATGAACTAAGTAATAATTACAGATGCTGCATCCAAAATTGCGTACTGTTACAGTACGTACTGCATTCGATTCAGTACCCACGGCTCGGCTGCTGATACAGTACATACTGATCAGTATATGTGTGTAGTATGAATACAATCCGGACGTACTACATCCGCCATGTTGGCATTGTCATGTGAGCTACGATGTCATCATAACCGCAAAAGCTTAAAGAGCCCACCAGATTAGAACAAAAAAACACCTAACACTTAAAAGGAGCTGACGCACTGCCTTCCGCCATTTTTTATTCTGACAGCTCTTCCACGCCAGTCCCTTATGGGATAGCGCAGTGTCCATTGGTTCCCTGCTGCAGAATCTCAGCGGAAGCAGCAGGACATCTGGGTATTTCTCGCCTACTGTTTTATGAATTCTGACAATTCGGACAACCTTTGGTGTACTGCTTTCCAACTACTGTATAGCAGGGTTGGGAGGGTTCCTTTAAAAATGTATACAGTTACAGTTACAAATTACTTCGTAAAAAATGTCATCAGTAACGTAATCCAAGTATCACAATATATGAAAGTAATGTAATCGGATTATTTTTGGATTACTTTAAGGTCACATATGTAAATAAAGTCAAGAGGAAAACTATATGATCTCAAATACTTTTATTTAGAGCATAAAACATTCAGTGTTTGGATTTGTTTTAATAAAATTAATGCATGTGTTGCTCGTGTGAGTCACAGCTGGCGAGAGAGAACCAGAGCTATAATCCAGCAGCTGTCTATGTATTGTGTTATATCAAAAGATTAACTTCTTTGGTTTTAAATGAAAAAAATTGTAATCCTGATAGTATTCCTATAAAAAAAATTTTGTACAAAATGTACCTGTAATATGATTACTTTGTTTTTTTAACTAACTGTAAAGGATTACAGTTAGCAGTTTTTTTGTATCCTGATTACGTAACGCCATTACATGTATTCTGTAACTTCCCAAGCCTGCTTTATAGTAGGATGGTAGGGATATTCAGACGCAGCTAGAGTCTTATATATTTTCTGGAGAAGTACTATTAAAGATGTAATGAGTAATTAGGTGCTGTACATCTCAATACTGTTCCAGATCATCATTAACTTCTAAACACATTTATATTGTAGTTACTGAAGTGTTGATGTAGGCTACCTTGCATATGTAAGTTGTTCTTCAATCGGTAGGTACGAACACATTTGAGGAGCTGATGTGGTTAGTAATTAATTTGTAGTCAGTAAGTAGTTCTCCTGGAGATACATAGACTCTAATAAGACTCTACTGTAATTATTGCTCAGTTCATAACAAACTACCGAACCACAGATACCGATGAGTTATTGAACAGTATTGCAAAGTGTTACAGAAAAATTTAAGTTCTAGATATTTAATTGAATTTCATTTTAAATCTTTTGTATATATTTTCCCCCCACAAACCAGCTTTACAGATATCCTGTAGATCTAAATCCCTAATGAGCAAGTCAGCAATTATCCATATACTGTAATATTATCCACTGGAGCAGGAAGGAGTACATAAAGTTCCAGATAAAGGAGCAGAAGTAGAGCATCAGGATGAATCAGGCAGGTCTGGAGAACAAGAAGAACCCCAGCTGGACAAGTGTGTCAAGATCTGGTGCCAGCATCATATTGGGCAGCAGGGGTACATGTACAGATTGACAGACATTAGCTTTAGATGAAACACTGGTAACAATAATCATACCAAAGTTTTATTTTTCTTTTCTGCCACACCCGATGAAACTGAAAAGACAGTTAAACTTATTACATAATCAGAAATCTTATTTCAAGCTGCTTGCGGCCCTAGAGTAATTATTTCTGTTTTGTCAGAATTAAGTATGATAAAGCTATTCAGCATCCAGTGTGTAATTTCCTTTACATATTCCTCAGCTTTATAAAGCCGGTGTCTGTCATCTGGTTTGGGTGAAATATCAGGATAGACATGTTACCTCATATACAATATCTCCAAAGTACTGGGTAATAACTGTGATTTACAAGATGGTAAGTATCAAGACATTATAACAAAATCACACTGATATGTCTCACTATTAAGCAGGTAAGTGTGCAGTATAAGAATCACCGCACTGGTTTAATTTTGGTCTAAAAAAATAAGTAACAAAGTGATACATAGAAATATATCTACTCTAAATTTCATTCATACTGCCACAAGCAGAAAAGTGAAGTTAAAATGGTACAGTAAACTGGAAGCAAGCAATTATCTGGCCTATAAAACTCTAAATACAAATACATTATAGGGATATTACTCAAAACGTTTTATTACCTCCTACTTATACCTTTTCTTGTTGTTAACTATGGAACTATTATGAATAAGAGGCTCTTGCATCGCCAAAAACTTTTTAAAATAGATTTATTTTTGCTTTCATTTCAGTTATTACTAATTATTTGTGATTATAAAGACAGCGATCATTCTTGATAACATATCATATCTTTTAGAAAATAATCCATTTATGCAGATTTTGTGAGTACATTTTGTTTTGACAATACAGTGTAACCGATAAAAACATTAACCTTTTTACATATATACAAAATACAACAGCAACAACAAAAAGTATACCGAAGGGTACTTTTATAAAGTATAATTAATATGAAAAGTAGATACTTTCAGTGTTAACCTTTTACACGTAGTTTAGCGCATACCAAGTGTGTTGTATTGGAGCAATCTTTGACAGCTATTTAAATTGTAATTAAGATGTTTGAATATATCTTGCAAATAAATGCATTTATTTGTGCCTTTGAGTGCTTTCCTTGACCATGAATGTTGCATCCAAGTAGATTTTAGAATGTAGTTTGTAGACACAATTGGCGTATAACTTGAAGTACATTGTAAATAATATTACTGTCTGTACAAGCAAACACAATAATCTCCAAGTGTGCTTTTCTGTTCTTGAGCTATACTGCAACTTAATAAATGCATATATTGATCTTTACACATGTGCATCACAATAATAACATCCAAACACATTTAGGCTGATATATACAGTGGTGCTTGAAAGTTTGTGAACGCTTTTATACTTTTCTATATTACTGCATAAATATGACATAAAACATCAGCAGATTTTCACACAAGTCCTAAAACTAGATAAAGAGAACCAAATTAAACAAATGAGACAAAAATATTACACTTATTTATTGAGGAAAATTATACATATCTGTGAATGTCAAAAATATGTGAACCTTGAGGATTAGCTTAACTTGAAGTACGTTTGAAGGTGAAATTAGAGTCAGGTGTTTTTAATCAGTGGAATGATGATCAGGTGAGTGAGCGCCCTGTTTTATTTAAGGAACAGGGATCGATCAAAGTCTGATCTTCACAACACATGTTTCGGGAAGTGTATCATCGCACGAATAAAGGAGATTTTTAAGGACCTCAAAAAAAGAGTTGCTGATGATGATAAGGCTGGAAAAGCTTATAAAACTATCCCTAAGAGTTTGGACTCCACCAATCCACAGTCAGACAGATTGTGTACAAATGGAGGAAATTCAAGACCATTGTTTCCCTCCCCAGGAGTGAAGACCAACAAAGATCACTCCACAATCAAGACATGTAATAGTCCAGGAGGTCACAAAGGGTAACTTTTAAGCAACTAAAGGCCCTCTCACATTGGCTAATGTTAATGTTCATGAGTCCACCATCAGGAGAACACTGAACAACAATGGTGTGCATGGCAAAATTGCAAGAAGAAAGCCACTGCATTTGGATCATGTGAAAAAACCACAAGGCTACTGGAAAATGTTTTGTGGATGGATGAGAACAAAATAGAACTTTTTGATTTAAATGAGAAGCGTTATGTTTGTAAAAAACGAAAACACTGCATTCCAAGATAAGAACCATAAGCATCTGGGCCAGGACGATTTGCCATCATTGAAGGAACAATGAATTCTGAATGATACTAGTGATTTCTAAGGGAAAATGTCAGGACATCTGTCTGTGAACTGAATCTCAAGAGAAAGTGGGTCATGCAGCAATACAATGACCCTAAACACACAAGTCATTCTACCAAAGAATGGATAAAGAAGAATAAAGTTAATGTTTTGGAATGGCCAAGTCAAAGTCCTGACCTTAATCCAA
>JANDJT010000124.1:15414124-15432998 GCA_024331685.1 Stegophilus panzeri | reverse complement strand
TGTTGTGGAAGAACCTGAAGCAAGCAGTTCATGTGAGGAAACCCACCAACATCCCAGAGTTGAAGCTGTTCTGTACTTAGGAATTCCTCCAAGTCGATGTGCAGGACTGATCAACAGTTACCGGAAACGTTTAGTTGCAGTTATTTCTGCATGAGGGGGTCACACCAGATACTGAAACCAAAGGTTCACATACTTTTGTCACTCACAGATATGTAATATTGGATCATTTTCCTCAATAAATAACTGACCAAGTATAATTTTTTTGTCTCATTTGTCCCAAAATTGGGTTCTCTTTATGTACTTTTAGGACTTGTGTGAAACTCTGCTGTTTTAGGTCATATTTATGCAGATATATAGAAAATGTAGAAAAGGTGTTCACAAACTTTCAAGCATTATTGTATGCTGCAGTTTGAAACACTCGGACTGAGTGAATTCATTTCTTCTTATTATAATTATTAACTTACTCCTTATTTGTATATCAGCCTAAATGTGTTTAGATGTCATTATTGGGATACATGTGAAAACATAAATGTATATATTTACTAAGTTGCAATATACCTCTATCTAAGTAAAAGGTTAGTGTCACTCAATCTGAGTCAATGAATAGGTAAGAGAAAGCCTCTTAAGAGAAAACCCAAAAAAGTTGGGACGCTGTGTAAAATGTAAATACATGTCAATTAAAACAGAATGTAGTGATTTGCAAATCGCATAAACCCATATGCTATTCACAGTAGAAAATAGAAAACATATCAAATGTTTAAACTGAGTAAATGTGTCATTTTAAGAAAAAAATAAAGAAATTTTTCATTTGATAGCCGCAACATGTCTCAAAAAAGTTGGGATGGGGCAACAAAAGACTGGAAAAATAAGTGTTACTAAAAAGAAACAGCTATAGGAACATTCTGCAACTAATTAGGTTAATTGGCAACAGGTCAGTAACATGAGTGGGTATAAAAAGAGTATGTTAGAGAGGCAGAGTCTCTCAGAAGTAAAGATGGGATGGAATCTGGATGGAAGCATTTGCTTCTCTAAAACCTGTATATAACTTTTCGGCGCCTTTCCAGATGTGCAAGCTGCCCATTCCATAGGCAGTGATGCATCCCCATATCATCAGAGATGCAGGCTTTTGAACTGAGCGCTGATAAAAAGCCCGATGGTCCCTCTCCTCTTTAGTCCTCTTTAGTTTAGAGGACATGGCTTCCATAATTTCCAAAAAGAATTTCAAATTTCGATTCGTCTGACCACAGAACAGTTTCCCACTTTGCCTCGGTCCATTTTAAATGAGCTTTGGCCCAGAGAAGATGGTGGTGTTTCTGGATCATGTTCACATATGGCTTCTTCTTTGCATGACAGAGCTTTAACCAGCATTTGTGGGTGGCACGGAGAACTGTGTTCACAGACAGTGAGTTCTGGAGGTGTTTCTGAGTCCATGCAGTGATTTCCATTACAGAATCATGCCTGTTTTTAATGCAGTGCCGCCTGAGGGCCCGAAGACCACAGGCATGCAATATTGATTTTCACCCTTGTCCCTTGCACACAGAGATTTCTCCAGATTCTCTGAATCTTTTGATGATATTATGTACTGTAGATGATGAGATATTCAAAGTCTTTGCAATTTTAAATTGTAGACTCAGTTTTTCGCAGATTGGTGAACATCTGCCCATCTTTACTTCTGAAAGCCTCTCTAAGATACTCTTTTTATACCCAATCATGTTACTGACCTGTTGCCAATTAACCTCCAGCTGTTTCTTTCTAGTAACACTTACTTATCCAGTCTTTTGTTGCCCACATCCCAACATTTTTGAGACATGTTGCGGTCATCAAATTCAAAATTACCTTATTTTTTTCATAAAATGGTACATTTCCTCAGTTTAAACATTTGATATGTTTTCTATGTTCTATTGTGAATAACATATGGGTTTATGAGATTTGCAAATCATTCCATTCTATTTTTATTTACATTTATTTATATTTTAGTCTCAACTTTTTTGGAATTGGGGTTGTATAGAACAAGTTTAGTAAAGCATGAAGTAGCATCCTTTGGCTTTATAGAACAACATTTAGCTTAATGTGACAATTATGCACATTTATATTGAATATGTTAAAACAAAATCTCACTTAAGTATATTTATTTGAATGTAAAATAAAGGATACATACAATATTTGAAATGTATTCTCTTGCTGTTTTTAATAATACCTTAAAGTTGATGTGACAGTAAAATACACTCTTGTAAAGTATGCTTTAGTGTGTTGAGAAATAAAGTAATTGAAACCTCTTTGATGTACGAAAGATAATTGGAATGTTCTTTGAACATTTTGCAATAAAACACTTACATTGAAATGACAATTAAATATGCATTTTTGTTTGTGTTCTTAAGTATGAAACAAAAATACATTTATTTAAGTGTACTTCCTAAATTGTATTAAAGCATACTTTAAGGTATTGTTATAAAAAATATGTTTTTAATAAAACACTTGAAATTGGAATGACAGTTAAATATAGCTTATGTATGCTTCAGTAGGTTAGCACGTTTGCCTCACACCTCCAGTGTTGGGGGTTCGATTCCTGCCGCTGCCCTGTGTGTGTGGAGTCTGCATGTTCTCCCCGTACTGTGGGGGTTTCCTCTGTGTACTCCAATTTCCTCTCCCAGTCCAAGGACATGCATGGTAGGCTGATTGGCATGTCCAAAGTGTATGAATGGGTGTATGAATATGTATGTGATTGTGCTCTGTGATAAATTGGCACCCCATCCAGGGTGTTCCCCGCCTTGTGCCCCATACTCCCTGGGATAGGCTCCAGGTTCCCCTTGACCCAGTAGGATAAGCGGTATAGAAAATGGATGGATTACTTTAATATACATTTTGAAAACTACAGAAAAGTACTGTTTAAGTATATTTCAAGAAAGAAATGGAAAAATTTACTTTTAATATTATTTACATACTTAAAGTATACTATTTAAGTATGCTTCATTGCAAGGGAACATTTTTTGCTAATGCTGTAAAATTTAGTCTGTGTTTCTGTTTATCAGCTAGTTTCTGGTACTGAAGTATTTTATGATGTCCTTTTTTTCTGTCAGACATTTTATTACATCTACTGAAACTGTCTTGGTAATTACCATATTTGTACTCAAATTAATTACCCAGTACTTTGGAGTGTTCCACATCCTCACATTACCAAGAGAGGGAAAAAAACAAGCAAGACAGAGATATTTTGGTGCAAGTAATTTGAATATATTAATAAATTAGGACTTAACACTTATAGGCAACTCACACCTCTTACAATGAAATGATGCTCTGTAACAGTGTTATAACTAGAGAATTATGCAATACTGTAGTGTAACAATTGTATAACTACAGAAATATGCAATACTTTAGTGTAACAGATGAACCAATTCTGTAATCACAGCCTTGATGACATACCAAAGAGAGTGACCAAGGTTTCATGAAAATGACAACAAAATCAGGTACCTTCTATTACCATTACCAGGTTAAATAAGAGACTGAATCTTTCATTTAGCTTGGAATTAGAAGTTACTTTATATTGATTACCATTGTATCATTTTCCTTTCGTCTTTCTCTAAATGCGGATTTTATTATACTTTTGCTTTGTCCTATACATTATTGAATCTGCATTTACGTTTATTCATTTAGCACACGCTTTTATCCAAAACTTACAAATGAGGAAATACAAGCAAAGCAGTATATCAAGCAGATAACAATACAAGTAATGCTACAATGCAAGATCTTTAACTGAGTTCTAGAGAAGCAAAGTGCACAGAGTAGAAGCGTAAGAGCCTGTGTAAGAGCAGATTTTTTTCTATACGTGTCTATATATCTATACATTTATACAGTGTTGAATTTATTTTTTGTGATTTTTAATCATCCTGTCTGTATTATTATTACTCTTATACATTTGATGTACAACTCAGGCAAAGTGTGTACAACTAAAATTATTATTAAGTCTGTCCCAAAAGTGTCCCGTTCATTGGGGCATACAGTTTACTCAGTTCTTATAGTGAATCCATGTTGGCTCAGCAATGGGTGAAATAATGTCTAATCTTAAGTAAGTAAAAGCAAAGATAGTATTAAACTTCAGAATATGAAGAATCCAGGAAACTGAGTATTTCCCCATAATTAATCATTTCAATTACAAACATTTCCAAGTAGCTTTGGAAATGATTTGTGGTTAAGACAGAATGAGGGGTTGTTTAACAGCACTGTTGTAGCAGATTGCATAGCTCTTATGCAAATGCACTAAATGCACAACACAGGATCACCTGCAGTTTGATAGGCTGAGTTAGCAGCTGCTGGATTGGCCATTACTTACTACAGCACTAAATAGCAATTAGAAAAATATCCAATGAATTTATATAATTATTACAGTATATACACCAATCAGCCATAACATTAAAACCACCTGCCTAACATTGTGTAGATCCTCCTTGTGCCTCCAAAACAGCTCTGAGTCATCGAGGCATGGACTCCACAAGACCTCTGAATGTGTGCTGTGGTATCTGGCACCAAGATGTTAGCAGCAGATCCTTTAAGTTCTGTAAGTTGTGAGGTGGGACCTCCATGGATCTGACTTGTTTGTCCAGGACATCCAACAGATGCTCGACTGAGATCTGGGGAATTTGGAGGCTGAGTCAACACCTTAAACTCTTTGTCATGTTCCTCAAACCATCCCTGAACTGTTTTTGCAGTGTGGCAGGGCGCATTAACCTGCTGAAAGAGGCCACGGCCATTAGGGAATACCGTTGCCATGAAGAGGTGTACTTGGTCTGCAACAGTGTTTATGTAGGTGGTACCTATCAAAGCAACAACCACATGAGTGCCAGGACCCAAGATTTCCCAGCAGAACATTGCCCAGAGCATCACACTGCCTCTGCCAGCTTGCCTTCTTCCTATAGTGCAGGTGCCATATCATACCTGGTGTCATATCTTCCCCAGGTAAGCGATACACACACACCCGGCCATCCACATGATGTAAGAGAAAATGTGACTCATCAGAAGATGTGACTCACCTTCTTTCATTGACCCACTGTCCAGTTCTGATGCTCATGTGCCCATTGTAGGTGCTTTTGGCAGTAGACAGGGGTCAGCATGGGCACTCTGACCAGTCTGCGGCTACGCAGCCTCATATGCAGCAAGCTACAATGCACTGTATCCTGACACCTTTCTATCAGAGCCAGCATTCAATCTTTCAGCAGTTTGTGCTGCAGCAGCTCTCCTGTGGGATCGGACAAGACGAGCTAGCCTTCGCTCCCCATGTGCATCAGTGAGCCTTGAGCACCCATGACTCTGTTGCTGGTTCACAGGTTGTCCTTCCTTGGACCACTTTTTATAGGTACTAACCACTGCATACCGGGAACACCCCACGAGACCTGCTGTTTTGGAGATGCTCTGACCCAGTCGTCCAGCCATCACAATCTGGCCCTTGTCAAAGTCACTCAGATCATTACACTTGCCCATTTTTCCTGCTTCCAACACATTAACTTTGACAACTGCCTGTTCACGTACTGTCTAATATATCCCACCCATTGACACGTGCCATTGTAATGAGATAATCAATGTTATTCACGTCAACTGTCAGTTATGGCTGATCAGTTATGTCAGTTATGGGTACATCTTCAACTGTCAATTATGGGTACAACTGTCAGTTATGGGTACATCTTCAAGCCTGCACAAGGGAATGCCCAAGTATGGCATTTGATAACATACGAATATGAAGATGTGCTTTTATGACATAAAGACCTCAGTGGACATTATTTTAAATGTGTGTGAGGTTTGAAAGAGCTTCTGTCTTATAAACCACATATAAATCACATATAGATACTGTATCATAGGTAAGTCAAACACTCAGACATTTTTCTGTTTTCTGTTCATTGGTTCATCAAGATAACTTAATCAAAATAACTTATAAGACAGTGAAATCAAGTTAAGTGTACTAAAATATCTTTCCTATCTGTATTATTACATCTAAAAGTAAACACAAAATTTACACAACACCTAGTGTACGTCTCTCCAAGTACCTAGACTAGCATATCAAAAATAAACTAGTGTACATCGGCTTCAAATATACTTCAGTATGCTTGTAGTAAACTTGGTTAAACAAACTTGTTAGTGCATTTGAATGAACTCCAACTTGGCATATCAGAGCACAAACCTTGTTGAGATACTTTATGGGACATAAAGTACATATCTGAGACTACTGGGGTTTTTTTTTTAATCAGGAGAAAAGCCTAAGAAACAGGAGACTTAAAGGAGTCTAGGAGAAATTACTGACATAATAAGGTGATCTTGTTATACATTTCCATGGGAAAAGCTGTTTAATTCCAACCACTGCAAGCAGCATGTATTTTAATGCATATTTAGAGGATGGGTGTTGGCTGTAAATAACATGCAGCAGCCTCTTCCCTCTATCCTTTCCCTCAGTAGAGTGATGACTCTAAAAAGGGTAACAAAATTCCCTCAAAAGTCCCAACCCTTATCGCATGTATAACACTCTATTGTACTGCCTGTTAACAATGACATGCAGTGATTTTAACCCAATCTGTAATGAGCCTTAACAGTGGTAATTCAAATCTAGAGAACATGGCAGCAAAATGCTGCATGAGCATAAAACTCATCTGGCATGAGACAAATTATCCTCAAAAGTAATAACCTGGAGAGGAGAGGTACTGGTGTTATGAACATGGTAAGGTGTGATTGTGGGATAAAGGGTGTGGAAGTGAAACACTGGTCCCTTCGGGTCATGGACTTTGAGTACAGTAGCTTACCATGATCAGACACTGCATTAAACAGGTTTGCCACAAAAGCCCAGTGTTTTCGTTTTACGGAACAAAGTGAAACAAGACAAAATCATGAAATCACCACAATTTAATTCTAAATTTTTAATTCTTATTTAAAAAAATGAAAATCAAAAGAGACTATCAAAATCGTCATGATGTCACTTGTCAAGTATTTTGCATTCAGGTCTCATCAGTGTAATTAAGAATGCAAGATTAGCTGTTAGAAATTGAAAGCAATATTTAACCGTGATTCAAGCTCTGAAATGTCTATATTGCATGTTGGAATTTCCCCAAAACCCCCTAAAGCTATAGTTGACACTGTATTTTCTACCATAGAAACGGCTGAAATCACCATGGCACTTTTCATCTTTTCTCTACTGACTAGCTGTTGTCCTTCCATGACCTTAATGACTTCTTCTGAGACTCCAGAAACGTCTACTTCTTCTGCATGCATGCAGTTGTACTCTTCCCACAGTCTAGTGTCGCTGAGCCACAATCCTCAACTCTTCCCCATCTCTCCTTGTATAAGACACATTTATTTGGGTGCATGCCTTTGGCAGGGATGTGCTTTTCCCAGCGTTGGCCAGGAGAGAGAAAGCAAGGGGGCCTTTTCAACCAAGGAGTGACGGATCTTTTATTAAAAGAGGCTGGGCCCCTTACACACACACACACACACACACACACACACGCACACACACATACACACACATACACACACACACACACACATCCACCCTCCCTATCCACGTCTGCTCCATTGTCACAAGGCTTGCTGTTGCTGAAGTGCCTCCCCAAACGCCCCTGCTGTGAGCTTTCTCACTGTAACTCCAAGTGCAGAGTGAATTCGGCCAGAACCCTAGAAATGTGCACACACCCACCACTACTTTCTCTTTTTTCTTTCTTCCCACAGACACTTTCTCCACGCCATTCAGTGTAGGTCCTTCGCTTGTCAGAATGCATAGAGCAGGTCTGAGTGGATGTTATAGACATTAGGGAATAGACAACACTGAGAGGAAAAAAGTCCGAGAGAGCACGAGAGAGAGAGAGAGAGAGAGAGAGAGCAAGAGAGAAAGTGGTTTGGTGAAAATGTGTTGATATACACAGCTTTCTGCTAGAGATAAACCCTTTGGCCCCATAACATCCCCCAACCCCACCCACCTCTCACAAGTACTGCTTAGTCGAGTGTGTGTGTGGCGTATGTGTGTGTGTGTGTGTGTGTGTGTGTGTGTGTGTGTTGGGGTGGACCCACAGCCCAGTACCCAGACCCTTGCACCCAAATATTCAGAGCATCACAGCACAGCCGTGGGACAAGAGAGAAACGAAGAGACAAAACTGGAGAGAGGAAGCAGGTGAATAGGCATGCCAAGCAAGATCACTTGGGGAGTGAGTAATAGCTTTTGTTCATTCTTTTTTTTATTTCACTGAAATCTGCTCTTTCTTTCATTTTGCAGTAGGACTATCATTATTAATGCGGCAGTCTGGTTGTCACCTCGGATGCCATTTCTCTTTCATTTGACCTTTCAATCCAAACCTATTACTTTTTTGCGAAAGGTAAACTGTTATCAGGACTGAATTTAGGACTTATCTTTAAAAGTCATGACATGCCAAGAACAGGACGTAAAATGCACCACAGCTTACACGAAACTAAAAAGATGAGTGAAAAACAATAAACTATGCATATACCTAGATAATAGAGTTTTGCTATTATTATTATATTATAAAAATGTTCCTATGATGTGAAATAAAGGGAAACGAGGGTTTAAAAACAAAGGCTGTACTGGAGAATGGTGTTGTTTGCTGTACATACAGTACACGCTGGTGTCGAGCAGAGTGGGCCTTACAAAAAACACAAAAAGTGATACAAAAAGTGTCAGATTGAAACCAAATAACCTGCTGGATATAATCCACAGGAAATCAAATCCGTTAACAAGGTATTTTGTTTAATATCAGCTGTACAGTATAATATGTCTAAGATTAATTTAAAAGTTGGGGTTTTTTTTCATATATTTTGATTATATGATTTTCATTATATATGAGTGGAGGGAACACTGGTAATTAATGTATGTAAAGACAAAGGTAAGGTCATTTTTTAGACGTATCTAGACAAAATTGTATTAAAGGTTCTCTGCATTGATTTCCTTTCAACATATATTACAGCATTTATTCATTCAGTCTCACACAAAAAAAAACTTTTCTTTTTTCTTCTCAGCTATAGAGGAACAGGAACAAAGGCACAGTGCCACAGCTCAGTGTAGAGACACCAACCTGAGGCCCTCTGGTGCAAGTTCAGATATTCCCGTGTCGCAGTTAGGGTTAAACCGGCATATTTCTAGCCAGTAGTTAGTTACTTAGTTTTCCCCAACCCCCACCATAAATACACAAACTAGGGTTTTGTTCAAGTCTTCCTGCGCAGTGTTATACAAGTCCGCCACTACAGACTGAAGGCTAGTTTGGAATCAGTCTCAAAGTTCTTGTCATTTCATGGCGCTCCATGAACATATCGCTAATGACAAAGATGATATAACTACTCAAACTTCTACTGCAGCACTCCACCCATAGAACGAGGGAAGAGACGAAACGAGTGGGGGAAATGTGAGCTAAGAGAGAAGCCTGCAGGAAAAGGAGGAAGCAGAGTCAGCAGAAATAAATACCGATGCGTCTCAAATCAGAGCTTTCGAAGTATCTTACAGAAGAGTTGATCTGTTCATTTATATATGAATATTTATATTTACGGTATTTGGCAGACGTCCTTATCCAGAGCGACTTACATTTATCTCATTTATACAATTGAGCGATTGAGGGTTAAGGGCCTTACCCAAGGGCCCAACAGTGGCAGCTTGGCAGTGCTGAGGCTTGAACTCCTGATCAGTAACCCAGAGCTTTTAACCACTGAGCCACCCCTGCCCGATGATATAACTACGGATATATAATATAACCGTAAAAGTAAACTTGTTATTGCACATTTTTGTGCAAGCTGCTGCAGTCACTTCCTCAGTTCCAGCTAATCGTTAGTTGCGTATCAGCATTATGCTCAAGCCCATGGAAGGAGATCGAGTCTGAATCAATAGCCAGCCTCTGTAATTTTATACTTGAGGGGGATGCTGCAGAGTTTCAGTTCATTCAGAACAGACACTTGTTTCTGAACGCTGCAGACGTCTAAAGTCAGAGCAGATTTGTTTTAGTGAAGGCTGGATTTTCTCAACTTTCTCTTCATTTGGTTTTATTATTATTTCTGGTTTGTTTTTTTTTTGTTTTTTGTTTTTTTTCATTTTCGTCCTTTACACATTCACATGATCCCTGGTTTTCTGTTTTGATACTCCTCAAATGCGACGCTCAAACAGCTCGGCCAGGTCCGGGTCTGCTGGTTCCGCTGGTCCGCTTTCAATGCAATACTTTTGTTAAAGATATTTTGTTGCGCATTATCATCACCGTCTGCAGTATCACCTGTTTAATACATGGTCGTTTTGGCCTCTCTCTCTCGCTCACTCTCGTCCTCTCTCTCTTCCCTCTCTCTGTCTATCTTTTTGTCTCTGTTTCCCCTTCCTGCCCGCTTTCGTTCAATCGCACATGCGTACGCACGGTTACAGACGCGTACGCTCCAAGCATTCGTGCATGCGCACAGCCTCGCACACACACACACACACACACACAGACGCATGCACTCCTCCCGCCGTACACAAACACACTGCAGTGTGCAGTCTTAGTGGTGATGTCATCCTGTCTGCCGCAGCACTGGTGCACTGAGAGAACGGAGAGAGAGAGAGAGAGAGAGAGAGAGAGAGAGAGAGAGAGAACGAACAAAAGACAATAAGAAAGATTAGTTTAGAGTTACATGATCTGTAGTTGGAGGTTGTGCTGTAGGAGCGGGTTTAAACAGGGCAAATATCAGCAGAGGAGAATGTTTGTCAGAGTTGTATCCTGTTTTTACTGCATAATGATTAAAATTCATGATGGTCTTCACAGCGCGCTGGGTAATTAAAAATGCCCGCACAGCGTAGTGACCACAAACCTGTTTTAAAATCGATCATGAATGAACACGAATGCCTCCTAGGCGTCACGTTAAAACGGCATGTCAGACCAGATGATATTTGTTCACGGTCGCGCTGTGGCAATTCAAATAAAAGCGAAAACATCTAGTGTTTGTGATTGAGCTTACTATGTCTACTAAAACGAGCCGTCCTGCTGCGGCTGAATGAAAGCGAGAGAGATGCACGGTGAGGAAGGTGCTCTGGGAACCGGAGCGCGGGATTAGGCGCGGTGGGCAGGACAGATACAGCGCCTTATCTCGCGCAGCCAAACACACTCGTGCACTGACGTCAGCAAACATTTTTTCACAAATAAGCAGAACTCAAATCATGCCCCAGCAAAACATGTTATTCAAAGCAATATTCTGTTACCCCTTAAAAAACAAACACACTCATTAAAATAAAAAAAAAAAATATATCAAAGGTTCTTAAATTTATCTGCAACCCATTTATTACAAATACTGTGATGCCTTGAGTTAAAAAAAAAACTACAAAAAAAGAGCATCTTAGTACATCAGAAGCAGGAAATACAGTAAAAGAGAGGTTGGTGAGAGAGAAAGAGAAAGTGTGTGTGTAGGTATGTGAGTGTGTGTGTGTGTGTGTGTGAGCTAAAGAGAGAAAGAGAGAGAGCTATTGTAGCAAATGGGGCCCTAGCAGGTCACTAAGGCGTTACCATGCCAGCTCTTGCTGTGTGGCCATGCATGCGTTCGAGTGTGTGTTTTTGTGGGTGTGCGGCTATCAGCTTTATCTGAACACTTCAGAATCACCAAGGCGGGCACAGCTACACATTCGTAATCACCACTGAGTAATGCCTCTTCAAAGCTCTTTAGAACTGCTACCTCGAAAGCTGAACCTTTACGTGGATATTTTGTGTGAGTAACATTTGCAGCGAGTAATATTTGCAGAACATAGAGAGTTTTTCATACTCGGTAAGGCCGGTGCTGAGCATGAGGAAATGACTGATCAGAATGCAATGAATGAGTGCTGAAGCAACAACCCTGATCTATACCCCTTAATCTATAGACTGTAAACCTGTGTGTGTGTGTGTGTGTGTGTGTGTGTGTGTGTGTGTGTGTGTGTGTGTTCCTGCTCTGGGGGTATATGGTCTGGTAAATCTTCACTTCCCAGACACTCTAGCAGTGCTTACGCTCTCTGAGGGAACCTCTCCACAAGATTTGCTGCCTCAGACTTCTGGAAATAGCTCCTCTCTGTCCCAGTCTCTCTCTCTCTCTCTCTCTCTCTCTCTCTCCACACACACACACACACACACACACACACACACACACACATGCCTCAGGCTTCTAGCTACCTCGCTCCTCCACAGCACTCTGGTGGCTCGTGGCTAAATTTGTCGTTTTGGGATGTGTAGCTGTATTTGACACGGCCCTGTAGAAAGAGTTTGATTAATGTGTGAAGAAAACTGCTCAGTCCACTGATATAAAGGTGTAACAATGGACAAGTGCATATTCTGCGTTTGTGCGCCTATGTCATGATAATATTTTGAATGTAGGCTGATTTCATACAGGCTTCCTCTCAGGACAAGGCCTTTACCATAGTTTGTTTGTTTATTTGTATTTGTTTGTTTACAGAATTAAATGTTTCATATTTGAATATTTCTACTGTGTGAAAATGACTGAATTCTCGAATGGTGTTTTATTTACAGCCTACAACATTCACTTGCACTACTGAAGTAAATAACTTTAATCTATTAAACCATCACTGCGCAGTCATATATATTATACAAATAGTGTATGCAAATGCAAATTGAGCTAAACACTGAATGAAATCACTCAAACAAATCAGATTTAATCCTTTTGCTACAAGGGGCGAGCACTGGATAATTGTAAGTAACACCCTGACCTTTGAACTGTGGTATGGTTTGTTGACTGACTGTCAAGTCTTTAATTCATGTGATTCTATGTGTGGTGTCTTGACCAAGGTCTTTTCCGAAAAGCACCTCGAGTCATTCTGAAAGCACCTTGTGTTGTGTCCGTGGATCGTTCTCATGTTTAACCCTGTAATCCGTGCCTTGCTGTTATTAATGGCGGTGATCTCATACCTTAACAGTACTGTTTTTCTCATTTTTATGTATTGTTGTTGTTGTTGTTGTTGTTTTATTATAGTGTTGTGTGCTTTCTGTGAATGCTAGATGTCAAGTATTGAGTCGTTACATCTTAAATGTCATAACACTGAATAGCTACAATAGTCCTCGTGTGAGTCCTTTTGTCTTTGGGATCTTAGAGGAAACGTGACACTATGTGATCCCTTAATTACCAGATTATTTACGCGAATAAGTTCACTCTTGTTATTCCCACCTCTCTGTATGTCTGTATATCTGTCTCAGACTGACGCTGCTACCAGTTTCCTACGTGCTGCCCGCTCAGGTAACCTGGAAAAGGCTCTTGACCACATCAAGAATGGTCTCGATATCAACACAGCCAATCAGGTGAGGGTCGTCTCCACATCTGTAAACGTGTGCCATATCAGTTTCCATCAAACCATTAAGCGAAACTAGCTTGTTCATGGCTGATGATTTCCCTGAAGCTCACAATCCCAGTCTGTTAAGCATAAAATGTTCTGCATATGACCTTGATCTTCCGTTCTGGTCTCGGGTTATAATTTTCAATGACACATCATAGAACTCCATTCTCGCCGTATTTGCTGCTAAATATTTCAGTACGTTGCATCAGTGCGAGAGTGCTGAGCTGGAATACTGAAATCCAGTCGGAGGATTAAAGGAACACGCAGTGCAGTGGGGAAGAAAAAAAAAATCAATGCTTATTCATGGAAATGTGGATGGTTTTGAACTGTTATTGCTGAGATATAACGCTCCTCAATTCCAATTTTGTCTTAATTTATTACTCTCGCCTTTCTCAACCATCTGTCTCACGCCGTTCTTGAACTCCTAAGAAGGTTCCTACCAGCAATTTGTTTTCAGTTACAATGTTTGAGGTTGAATTTGAGCGATAATCGATAATCGATAATCGATCGGGCCATAAGTACAGTTTTGATCCCATTGAACATTGAAATCATCGTTCATCGTCAGGTGCTGTGATATCAATGAGCGTGACAGCTCTTGTAAAAGTGTTTCGCTGGGGAATAGGGAGTTTCCCCATCTGTACGTCATAGAGAGCCTCCTGACACGTACAGTATGCGTGATAAAATGAAAAACAGGGTGTGAGCCTGTGAAGTCGGAGTCTTATCATTAATGCACAGACACACCATCACAAACAAGTGGCAGAATAATATATTCTGTTTAATGAGGGAGCCCGTATGTGGTGTTTGAGCGTGGATATATTCACATACATGTAGGTATATGTGTGTGTGTGTGTGTGTATATGTGCACTTCCTTTGTTCACTTTCACCTCCTACCTCACCGTGGCCCACCTCTGTGGTGGGTCAGCACAAATCTGGAGGGTTTAGAAACAGTGTTTGTGGGTATGAAAACACAAAGCACCTCTGAGCTATATTTATCTCTGAGGACATTAATCAAACACTCAGTAAGTACGTTCTCATGAGTGGGTATCACAGCCCGGTGCAGCTCACTCAATTGTAGTGCTACAACGAAAAAAACGATCACTTCCTGAGCAAGCTACGCGAGCGTAAACAGCAAAAGTGTCTGAATATTCTAGAAATCAACTGCGCTAATTCAAACAAATGCTAATGTGAACAACAAAACTGTGAGTTAATGTCGTCTGCCATGCTAATTGGCACAACTAGTGCTTACTGATTGTTAGTTACATTAGCCTTAGTTGGTTTTAGGCTCATTGTATATGTGGAGGATTAAGGTTTCAACCTGTACGCTTCGCAGTATAGTGTTTTGTACAGTGAAGTACAGTAGATTTCATTAGTATGCAGCAGCACGTGCTCAGCTCAGCACCAGCTATGATGTGAAATCTGCATGATGTCCCAGAGACACGTGAATTAAGGAATAAGGATAAAGACATTCCAAGCTGACATTGCTGTGTACCTGTATACAAGAATACAGTAGAGTGAAATGTCTTTCTATGACACCATCATAATAAAATTAGTGGTTATCATGTGTAGGACCAAGTGTAAGCAATGATTAATTGTTAATAATTAATTATTATTATTAACATTAGATGCCATTCAGAATAGAATGATAATAATCACTAAATACTTGATGATTATTGCAGAATGGGCAGAACAATCAAGACATTTAATTGATGATAAAATAGTCCTTGGGGCTTACAAGAATAACTCTTGGCATCAAGAGACCCCTTCTGGTGGCATGAATTTACTACATGAAAAAAGCTGCTACGGGTCGATCTTCTGTGCCTGTTTGTGGGGAAAATGACCAACAGCATCTTTCATAGACAATTGATTCAGTCACTGAAACATCCTCTGTGTGATTCATCGCTGATTTTGTCTCTGTATGTCTCCACGCATTCCTCGTCGATCTTACTCATTGTGTCTTCATTTTTTTTTCTGTCTGATGGGGTGAGTGGTCTCTGGACTCAGAGGGGGATAATATTAGCGATGTGAGAAAGGTCCAACCTCACATGTCCGGTGTCGATGAAGGAAGGCTGTGTGAGGTTAGACCTATCCCACACGGCTTGTATTCTTCCCGGCGGAGAGACCACCAACCTGCCATCCCGCCCCTTCATCACCATCACTCTCAGCACCATGGCCATTGATTTATTAGTGTCCTTATATACAGTAAAGTGCGGAAGTACTATGCTTTGTTTTCTTAAGTGAAGTATCATTTGCCACAATAATTGCCCTCAAGATCCCAAGAGCATCGGGCATCTTGTGGCTCTGGCTCTCTGGGGTGTGTGATCCCACATAATGGAGCCTCCAGTGTGAGGTCTACTCTGTTCTTTCTCACCTCTACAGAATGGACTCAATGGGTTACACTTGGCCTCAAAAGAAGGCCATGTTAAAATGGTGCTGGAACTACTGCACAACGGCATTGTACTGGAGACCACAACTAAGGTAAAGAGACCTCTGCTAATCCTTAGCTACAAAACTGCTCACACTTCTTCTTTATAGCTCTAAATTCTAGTGCTAGAACCTAAAATATGACCTTTTTTATCCTTAGTTCGGCAAATTTGCCTTGATCTCATTTTTAGATCACTTTTTTTTTCGTTTTCTGTGCAGAAAGGCAACACTGCCCTCCACATTGCTGCATTGGCTGGACAAGAGCAAGTGGTCACCGAGCTGGTTAACTATGGAGCTAATGTCAATGCCCAGTCCCAGGTTCGCTTTTTACAAAAGCACTTGGGTGCAGTAAATAGCAGTTTCATGTAATGCTCAGATGATGGCTAATAACCCTAATACCATATCATCATCAAATAAGTTACAGATTGTTAATCAGCATTAGTCACAGAAATACCGGAACAAAAAAACAACATTTTTGCCAAAAATGTTTCCCTAATTTTTACATGTCTGTTCATTTGTCTACGACAGAAGGGCTTCACTCCACTCTACATGGCAGCACAAGAGAATCATCTAGAGGTTGTGAAGTTCCTCTTGGACAATGGAGCCAATCAGAGCATTCCAACCGAGGTATATTTATATTTGGTGTCAGATGTACATTAATGGATTGGTGCACTGGTGCGCAGTGGATAGGGTTACAGCGTATTCTTACAGTATAGCTCCAGGGTCCCCAGTTTGATCCTGAGCTCAGGTTACTGCCTGTTTGGGATTGTCTAGTGTTGCACATTCTCCCTATGTCCGTGTGGGTTTCCTCTAGGATCTCTGCTTTACCCCCCTTCCAAAAACATGCCTGTTGGATGATTGGTAAGAGTGAATGAGAGTGTGAAAGTGTCAAGGGTGTAGTTCTGCCTCGTTCCCAGTGTTCCCAGGACCCAGATCAAGTACAGTATGTTTGTGAAAAACAGTGATGTTATCTTCCTTTTTTTCCTCACCATCTCCTAGGACGGCTTTACGCCATTAGCTGTGGCTCTTCAGCAGGGTCATGAGAATGTAGTGGCCCTGCTTATCAACCATGGCACCAAGGGAAAGGTTCGCCTCCCTGCGCTGCACATAGCAGCGCGCAACGATGACACCCGCACTGCCGCTGTGCTTCTGCAGAATGACCCCAATCCTGATGTACTAAGCAAGGTGTGTGTGTGTGTGTGTGTCAGTTTGCTGCTTGTTTTTCCTGAATCAAAACATTATGGCTAAGCCATAATTTCAAAGACATGCAGCAACGGCTGCTCTTGGGTCAAAATTTTCCTGTCTGTATAATAAGAGATTGTACTATGTCTGTTTTATATGGTTTCCTTTCCCATGATTCCTTGCAGACAGGCTTCACGCCACTCCATATTGCAGCACATTATGAGAATGTGAACATTGCCCAGCTGCTGATAAACCGAGGCGCCAATGTGAACTTCACTCCCAAGGTATCTTTCTTGAACGCATCCCTAAAGCGCTCAATTTGCTGCTGCATTGCAGTTGACAGCATGATCCTAAACTGTCTTTCTTGCAGAATGGGATTACACCGCTGCACATTGCATCCAGGAGAGGGAACGTGGTCATGGTCAGGCTTCTGCTGGACCGTGGTGCAACAATTGATGCCAAGACTAAAGTAAAGATAAACTGTTCAACAATACAAAACATTGCAGATGGCTTTGATACATTACATTTTGATTTTATGTTTACATTTACTTATTTTGGCCGTTACTCGGGCCGTTACTGGGGCCATTACTGGGACCTTTACTGGGGCCGTTACTGGGGCCTTCACTGAGGCCTTTACTGGGGCTGTTACTGGGGCCTTTACTGGGGCAGTTACTGGGGCCTTTACTGGGGCAGTTACTGGGGCCTTTACTGGGGCCATTACTGGGGCCTTTACTGGGGCGCGGTGGCTTAATGGTTAGCATGTTTGTCTCGCACCTCAAATCCTGCCTCCACCCTGTGTGTGCGGAGTTTGTATGTTCTCCCTGTGCTTCAGGGTTTTCCTCTAGGTACTCAGGTTTCCTCCCCCAGTCTAAAGACATGTGTTGTAGGCTGATTGGCATTTCCAAATTGTCCGTGGTGTGTGAGTATGTGCACCTTGCGATGGGTCGGCACCCCTTCCAGGGTGTCCCCCGCTTTGAGTTTCCAGGGATAGGCTCCAGGCTCCACTGTGACCCTGGTATTGAAAATGGATGGATTTACATTTACAGTATTTGACTCTCTAATCCAGAGTGCTTTGTAGTCCTAGTCTTAATAGGTCAGAATCTAAGAATACTGTCAAGCTAAAAATGCTGTTAGACAGAGACAAGAGAGATACACAAATATACAACACAAAGAGAAAAATGTCATAAAGGAGCAAAACTCATTAAAAACCATCACTGGTTATTGAAAACAATTTCAACTTTTGTCTTCGGACATCAAATGACCTTCAGATCATTTTGCCATTTTTCTTTGACGTTTTACTTTCTTTCTTTGTTTTTTTTTTTGCATACAGGACGAGCTGACTCCACTTCACTGTGCTGCCAGAAATGGTCATGTTAGGATAATTGAGATCCTGCTGGACCAAGGAGCCCCCATACAAGCCAAGACCAAAGTAAACATACAGATAGTGTTACGGTTTTAACATTCACACCTAATATATTTAATCATCATTTCCTCCATATGATCATGTGGTAAACCAGGACATTTTGTTGTTATGTAAGCAGTGAGTGCATATTTTAAGCTTTTTAAGAGTATATACATGCTGAACTGAATCAAGTAGAACGCTGATGGCTTTTTATTATAATTATAATATTATTGTAATTATTATTCTTTACCCCACATACAGAATGGTCTCTCGCCAATCCACATGGCGGCTCAGGGGGACCACATGGACTGTGTGCGACAGCTCTTGCAGTATAATGCCGAGATTGATGATATAACACTAGACCACCTGACACCCCTACATGTGGCAGCACACTGTGGGCACCACCGCATGGCCAAAGTGCTGCTGGACAAAGGAGCCAAGCCAAACACCCGTGCACTGGTAAACTCCTATACAGCACACTAGCTTACACTGCAAATACAGTATCTCACAAAAGTGAGTACACCCCTCACATTTTTGTAAATATTTGATTATAACTTTTAATGTGACAACAC
>JANDJT010000124.1:15399756-15414024 GCA_024331685.1 Stegophilus panzeri | reverse complement strand
TTGTCACATGAAAAGATATAATCAAATATTTAACAAAATGTGAGGGGTGTACTCACTTTTGTGAGATACTGTATATACTGTACATGTGTGTATTCATTTATCGCATTTGTTGAGCCACAGTGTATATGGTTTAAATTTCATATTTAATCATGTTTTCATGGTCTATGTAGAACGGCTTCACACCTCTCCACATAGCCTGTAAGAAGAATCACAATCGCGTAATGGACCTACTCCTAAAACACTCGGCATCCTTGGAAGCTGTGACAGAGGTATGAAATGTGCAGTGAATAAAGTGCAGCTACACACAGGGGCTAAATTGAGGTTTTTGGAGGTCAGGGAACCCAGGTTTTTATATAATGTGCAAAGTGTTGTTCAATTACAGTGTGGTTACATGGAGCTCTACATGTCATGGATATGTGATTAAAACATGTTTTATAGACATGTTTCTGTTCAAAGCACTCGATATGAGTATCAAAATAATCAAAATAATCAAAATTTAAAAATCAAGTAGTCAGTTAATAGTAATTACTTCTGGCCATCAGTATCTCACACAACTCTTAACTGCTGAACTGAGGAGATGATTAGCAAATCTTCATGGTTACATAGCTAGCTAGATAACAAGGCTGGACTGCAATGGTGCATTTGGAGTGAATTATGGAGTGAATTATAGTACAAGCCTGCTGGCCAAACAATAAGCATGATCGTTTCACAGATTTACTATCCAATATAATAAAAATCTGATTGCCAAATGTATGAAGACACAACTGAATTATCTTGCAAGCTCAAGCAAAGTAGGCTAAGTTCAGTATGGCTTTGCGACAAAGTGCTTTGGAATGACCTCAGGCAAAAAAGCAGAAAAATACACCATGATACTTTTTTTTTAAAACGTTTACCTAAACATTGAGGCACCATTCTTTAATTTATATAAGATGACACACTATGATACAGCAAGGGAGGAAAAAATGGCAAGACAAGCAAGATCCTCATTATAAACAGGGTGAGGCGTGGGGAAGTGGCGTTGGGTGCCAGAAACATTCGTGCAGATTATTTGCTGTTAAGAAATGTTTTAATCTGGATTCATTTGGACTTTTGTGGAATCAAGTGAAATAGCACCAACAACGGTCGTAAAAAATACACAGAACGGTTTGAATCAGTGAGGCTGCGGTTGATTTCTTTCTAGCCCAGACTATAGATTCATCCAGCCTATCAGTGAGTCATGTCAGGAGATTACACAGCGTGAAACACCCCTTAGATTTGATCTTTTTCAGCCCGTGTTGCTGACACATCCGTAACAGGTCATCGGCAGAGACCGAGAGGGAGCATGGGTGTCACGATTTCAAGGTCGGAGACGGATGCAAGTGCAGATTTGCTTTTAATTAATAGCAAAACAAAACACAAAACAAGAACAAGTGACTGTGATGCAGAGAGGTGCAGTGGCTGCTGGGAACTGTTGTCCAGAGTTCCTTCTCTGATCTACTTGACAATGGGCAATACAGTGGTGGGTGTAATGAATGTGAATGAGGTGGATTATTTACTCTTTCATCCTGAAAGGCTTTGGCGAAGAAACAAAAATGAAATTGACTAAGCACACATTGTCCAAACAAAGTGCACAAAAGTACAGATGACAGAACCATTCATTTTTGTGTTTTTGGTTTGAATGAAAGGGTTGTAACATCCTCTGTTTTGCATGTTTTCAGAGGAAACATGGTACCCAGTAGGGCATGATGGACTTGAAGTCATGAATGCAGCTGCCTCTCGGCCTTTAAGCGTGTGTGTGTGTGTGTGTGTGCGTGCGTGTGTAATATTGTGCCCCATATGATTCTTATTATGCCATCATTGATACCTCATGATATAATGCATTGCTCAACCCTGATACTTTCATTAGATAATAGATTTTAGTCCTCCAATCTAGTATCATGGACTATTTAAACCCTAGGTACACATATTCATTGCTTTTTTATACATTTTGAATGTGTCTGTGATTTCATTTGTGTCCTTGTATAATTAATAGTAATTTAATTGTACCCTACCCGTCAAAACTGTAAAAATGACTATGTCATTACACAATGATTGTGTGTGTGTTTGTGTGTGTGTGTGTGTGTGTGTGTGTGTGTGTGTGTGTGTGTGTATGCGTGAAACAGTCGGGTTTAACCCCACTCCATGTGGCCTCCTTCATGGGTCATCTGAACATAGTGAAGATCCTGCTGCAAAAAGGAGCCTCTCCAAATGCCTCGAATGTGGTGAGTCACAAAATCTAGACTATAAGGCTACAATAAAAAAGTGAAAGGGTTACGCTTCATCGTTACAGCAGATATTTCCTGGAAGACTGTCAAGGTTTTCATTTCAATTGTCCAGCAGCAGGTAGAAATTCCAAATAACAGCAATCCAGACACAGACTACTGTAAGCTCCGGCATTTAATGAGAGCATGTGGTGGCTTGGCTGTTAAGGCTCTGGGTCACTGATCGGAAGGTTGGGGTTCAAGCCTCAGCACTGCCAAGCTGCCACTGTTTGCCACTCACTACCATGAGACAGCGCCCCTGGAGCAGAGAGGCCTTGCTCAAGGGCACCCAAGCTGCCACTGTTAGGCCCTTGAGCAAGGCCTCTCTGCTCCAGGGGTGCTGTATTATGGCTGACCCTGCGCTCTGACCCCGGCTTCGTGACATGCTGGGGGATGCGAAGAAAAGAATTTCATTGTGCTGTAATGTATATGTGATCAATAAAGACTCATTATGTTCTCCTGAAACACCATACTGTATAATCTGACAGTAAACGCTGAGCTAACGCATGCTGTTGTTCAGTCGGAAATGATCTGTCCTGAATCGTTTCTTTATCTCTGAAACAGATTCGTTGTGTTTATTTTGATAGAAAGTGGAAACGCCCCTGCACATGGCATCCCGAGCGGGTCACTGTGAAGTTGCGGAGTTTCTGCTGCAAAATGCAGCGCCAGTGGATGCCAAAGCCAAGGTACAGCGATCCTCCACCCACACAGTTCTGTTTACAAATAGCTTTATTTTGTTAGAACTTAGCAACATGATTTTGTAAAACCAATGAGTCGTTATCAGATGTGTTAATCTGTTATAAACTTGGTTAATAATTATAAATTCACAGGATAACACTTACACCAGTTATAAATATGGAGCACGTTGTGAGTGCCAAATCTTTTCTCTCCCATAGATAGTTTATTTGCTGTTTTATATTTACTGTATTTACCGTACTTTTATTGTATGATGATACCTGAAAAATGTTACTCATGCCTCCTCACATGGTACAGTCCCTCCAGGATTCTCTGATTTTGCAAACACTGAAATGAACACAAAATCGAGCAAATTCCACATATATTCGGAGGAGCTAGCGATTTTTCTAAATTACCCGCGCAGATCTCTGCAGGTTTGGACCAAGACGTGTCATGTGACATCATCACAACATGAATTAGAGCTTAAGCCCTCTTCGATTCACGTGCATTGAACATGAGCACAGCTAAAAGGTCTCATTTACCAAACTGAGAAAAACAATTTCGTGCAATTGCAATTTCGCCAATTTGAGTAGTTTTCCGCACTCAAAAAAAAAAGCACAAAAAACGCTAATAAAAAAAAAAAAGCCGCAGCAAATCAAGCATTTTTGGCCACAACAACCACAAAAAAAATTCAGCGAAATCCTTTATGGACTGATAGTAACAGTACAAGCAAATATATTTAAGATCAGTGATGGACTTGGTTAGGGAGAACATCAGTGTTGGGAGTCTACTCTGCAATTGCAATTCGTAAACTACAGACTTAGACTACAGATAAAAGTAAACTACAGATTTAGAATCGCTAAGCTGTAGCTAAACTGCTCTCTACTTGTAGAACATAGAGAATATGGAGAATATGTATTTATTATATGACTTCCAAATTATTTAAAGACCCCATGCTTCCTTTAGGATGACCAGACCCCATTGCACTGCGCCGCCCGCATGGGCCACAAAGAACTAGTGAAGCTCCTGCTGGAGCACAAGGCCAACCCAAATTCTACCACCATGGCTGGACACACTCCGCTGCACATCGCCGCCAGGGAGGGGCATACACAGACTGCCCGGATCCTCCTTGACATGAATGCCCAGCAGACCAAGCTGACGAAAGTAAGCTTCAGCTCCTTTTTGCCCTTTGTTGTCTGCTGAGGATAACATAAGGCTTCTGATCTGATCAAATGGCAGTTAACCATCAATTTACAAACCCAGCTGATATTAATTTGCACAGACAGGGGGTATAATTACTTACGGATTTCATCTGGTTCCTTGCCTTGGAGAACTGCTTTTTCTTAGTGTGTTCAATACTTTTTTCCTGTGTCATTCCACTTTATTACACATAACTTAATTTATGGACTTTAATGTTGTGAATTCTTTATATTTCCAGATTTGTTGAGTTAATAATCTGGTGAAAATGTCATGTGAATAGCCTCATTGGAAATATGTTTACTGAAAAAAATGTTGAAGCGTCCAATACTGATTCCCTCCACTGTAAATAAAGCATATATATTTTTAATAGATATATTAATTTACCTTTTAATATGATATCTTTGTAGAAAGGCTTTACTCCTCTCCATATGGCAGCAAAATATGGAAAGGAGGACGTGGCAGAGTTGCTTCTCGAGAGAGGTGCAAACCCAAATACTGCAGGCAAGGTATGTATACTAACCCTAACCCTAATCTTATTTATATTATTATTCATACTGAATCTCATCATTAATATTAGTGAATTGCTTAAATGTTATAATACAAATCTACAGTGCTTAAGGTCTGTATTTCTAGTGTGCATTAGAAAGGACAAAAAAACTCTATTAAATCTGATATGTAATGCAGGACCTCTTATAATGGAAACATCTCTATCAAGTGTGTGTTTGGATATTTTGACAGGTTAATCTCAGATTTCCTTCTTGTGCACCAGATCGTTATCTTTAGCAGAGGGACGACAGCTTTTGGCTCAGTCACACTAATCGATTGAATAACAATTGTAATGAACAACAATCCAAACATACAGATTTATGCGTCTCAGCTTTTATCTTCTGTAGCAATCGTGCAGCTCTTTACGTCTATCCACATGGCCATGGAAGAACTAGTTGAATAAAATTTGTAAATAAATAAATAAATGCATACATACTGTGCTGTTTTGTGTTTTTTGAGCTATTTGTATTCTCTGACTACTGCATTAGCCAGGGTTCACAATATAAGTTCACCATATTAAGTTTCAATATGACTTCAGCAGGAAGATTCACATTTACGAGCGGTCCTATACTCAATCATTCGTGTCCATTAGTCGCTGAGTGACATTAATATCTACACTCTAAGATTTTATGGAAACACATATGTAAAAGCTGCATTGTCTTTGCCTGTGCTCCCATATAAAACCCATCTGTTGCCTGTATTCTCCTCTAGAATGGACTCACGCCATTGCATGTCGCTGTCCATCACAACAACCTGGACGTGGTAAACTTACTGGTTAGCAAGGGCGGATCTCCACACAGCGCGGCGAGAGTGAGCAGAACTTTACAGTGACATCAGTAAAGATTAGAATCCAAAAAGTCACTTATTATTATTATTATTATTATTATTACAATTATTATTATTATTATAGTTGTTGTTGTTGTTCATTCAAGAATGCCCGTGAAACACATTCGTTCCTTTTTATCATATTATAACAGCTATAATCAGTCATATCTTCACAAACCATTCTTATTCTTTCTGTTGGAATTAGGATTTTTACAGTGACACTGCGTGACACTGGAGACTCCTTACTGTCCTTACAAACAACTTCACCGTATCAATATCTTGATATACAGTGGGGTCCAAAAGTCTGAAACCGCATTCAAAACACCATTCGTTTTCTTTTAAACTTGGAAATAAACGGAAAGTTTAGAATTTTGATATATTTAAGACAAAGAAATTCAACTTTCAATATACTGTAGTCAATATTTACTAGTCAAGCTTCTGTACTATTTCTAGGTCGCTGTTTAAATGTAAGCAAATTTATGCTATTGACCATGTTAACTGCTTTGCACAAAACAGCTTTCCTTAGTCTTATCCCTTACATTTAAAGCATGCGTTCAGATGACACTACAATGAGTTTGATATAACATGAATCATCAGGTTTTACAAACTAGCGGAGTCCATGCTAGCTCAAGTGCGCTGCCATTATGGCAAAAGGGGAAGTGCAAAAAAACAGTTACTGTTCAGGTTACTGATGATAATTAAAAATAAATTATCAAAGTTCAATTATTGAAATAAAAGTATTAAAAAAGAATGCAAAATAGACACATTTTAACTTGTGGTTTCACTTTTATACCTCCTTGCTAAATAACTGTCTTGTTTTTTAATCTGTTTATTAAGGTCTTATTATTAGTCTTATTATCTGGAGCATCTATCATATGCATTACTATGGAAATGATAGCATATTAGAATAAGCACATTAATATAAACCGGTTGTTGATCAGGCCACAAGGACATACTTACACTGAAATAACAAGAGATCATTCTCTTTACCCTAGAATGGCTACACTCCTCTCCACATTGCCTCCAAGCAGAACCAGTTGGAGGTGGCCAATAGTCTGCTGCAGCATGGAGCCTCCGCCAATGCTGAATCCTTACAGGGAATCACGCCACTGCACTTGGCTTCCCAGGAGGGTCAAACAGACATGGTCTCACTGCTCATTTCCAAGCAAGCCAATGTCAACCTGGGCAACAAGGCAAATACACTTTCCTCCTTTCTTTTTGTTTGACTGAAATGTAGTTTAATAGCGTTTGCTGCTGTTTATAGTTGTTTTTCATGTAGAAACATTTCATTATTGAAGGCATCTTTGCTTTACAGCATGGTCTTTGCACAGAAATGTACATTAGCATTGCATATATATGCACTATATGGCCAAAAGTGTGTGGACACTTGACAATTACACCCATCCGTCGTTCTTCCCCAAACTGTGCCACAAAGTTTAAAGCACAGAATTGTATAGGATGACTTTGTATACTGTAACATTACAATTTCCCATCACTGGAACTGAGAGGCCCAAATCTGTTCCAGAATGACAATGCCCCTGCGCACAAAGCGAGCTCCATGAAGACATGGTTTGCCAAGGTTTGCACTCCCTGACTTCAACTCCACTGAACACCTTTGGGATGAACTGGAACACAGACTGCACCCCAGGCCTCCTCAACCAACATCACTGCCTAACCTTGTCACAGTTTTATGCATTTGTCCAGGGAAACCCCCACCCATAATATTAACATAGGTGATGAGGCTACTGTGGGGGGTAACAGGAAATTAGTTAAGAAAAGGACTCTGAACAAAGAAACGCACACACACAAGGACCTCTGTTCTTTTTTCTCTTGTTTACTAAAACCAATTGTAGATACACTGCTTACCTCTTTTCACTGCCACACCTTACTAGTGCTCTAGCTGAATGAACACAAATCCCCACGTCCACACTCCAATATATAGTGGAAAGCCTTCGCAGAAGAGTGGAGGTTATTATAACAGCAAAGGCAAGACTAAATCTGGAATGGGTGTTACAGTCAGGTGTCTACAAACTTTTGGCATACATATGATGTACATACAGAACATGCATTGTGCATTTGTCATGTTCTCTGTTTATATCACTGAGTGAGAATTAAAAACTGTGGAAGTATATGCTTTATTTTTCTTCAGAGTGGCCTGACCCCACTTCACCTTGTTGCCCAAGAGGGTCATGTGGGCATTGCTGACATCCTGGTGAAACAGGGGGCATCAGTATATGCTGCCACACGGGTAAGCTGTCATGCCAATCACACTAACATTGTTAAGGGCCATTTATTTTGATTTGGTGCTGTGGAACTGTATAGTATTTCTCAAGGTTATTTAAAAAAATAAATGGCTGAGAGCTTAAGGGTTAATCTGTATAAGTAACAATGTCGTTTGTATAAAGCTTTATTATTCATAACTCAAATTAAAGCAGTCTGAATGACAATACCTCTGGTGTATAGTATTCATTCCCTGACAGCAAGAATGTCTGGGCTATATTAGAGTCATGAAATAGCCCTGGAAGTCACATCCACAATGCAGACTTGTGCCAAGTTAATGGAGCTGAACACTTTATCAGCAGACCCAGAACACACATGGGTTGCATCTATAAAATTATGTGCCAGATTGTATTAGAAAAACATAGTTAAAGAAAGATTATTATAATTACTGTATATTAGTAAATGAAACCTTATCTATAACATTATTTCCAATGTTACGTTCAATTTTACTATTACTTCTGCCATTAACTGGATGTGAGTTATCTACCTGGAGGTACTGCCTACCTGCATGCCGAACATGCCATACATCAGTAAAGCTGGCCTCAGATGAGGAGCTGGTTGTAAAATGTGTTAGCATCAGCGAGTTTATGAGCATTACAATCCAGCATGTGACTGTTTATCTAACATGCTCCTAAATAATCCAATGTAAAGAGCGTTTGTTTTATGTTTGTCGATTACATTTAAAAAAAAATTCTTTACCAAACCATAATTTTGAATAAATTTGATTTCATTGATTTGAGTTCGAACCTCTGAACTGGGCCTGTGTCATATTTGGGCCAGGTATTAAAAATAGCATTTAGACCTGCTCCAGCTCTTGGCCACAATATTCTTTGTTAACGTGGGCCAGTTCTATATCTGTTTTGGCACAGATCCATAAAACTGATCATTTCCAGTATTGGGCTGTTTTGCAGAAATACACCAGGCCAGCTCTGCTTTGCGGGCGGATCTATAGTGAATGCATCACGACAGCGGTTTTTGTACATATTTTGGTTCAGTGTACATATTTTCTGGGTTTGTTCTGTCCATTGTGTGCAGCTCTGCCACTGTTTTTCAATAACGGGTTGAATGCTGTGTCCTTGCAGATGGGCTACACTCCACTTCATGTGGCTTGTCATTATGGCAACATTAAAATGGTTAAGTTCCTCCTGCAGCAGCAGGCAAATGTCAACAGCAAGACAAGGGTAAACAGGAATAAGACGTATTTGGTCTATTTTCAAAAAGAATTTCAAACATTATTCATGCTTGTAATTCAGGAGCAGTAATAACTGCTTGTCATGTTTCAGGCGGGATATACGCCCCTTCATCAGGCTGCCCAACAGGGCCACACTGACATTGTGACCTTGCTTCTGAAACATGGTGCACAGCCAAATGAAATTACTACCGTAAGAGCAATTTTGTTTTTCAAATCTTCTAGCATTCTTCATACTGTACTTCCAGGTTTATATTGTTCAATCTTATATACATGCCAAAGAACAATAGAAACTGATAGAGATCCAGTATTTTCAATGATTTATGTTGTATGAATTTTTGGTAAATTAAATGACAGGCTTTTTTTAATTATTAGTATTCACAAACTCATAAGGCCGGGTTTGCTAATACCGTTAATATCCGTTATTCAAACTCTGTTTTGTACAAATCAGAAAAGTATTCTCAGGCAAATGGTTTCTCTGTATTAGAAGCATTTACAAAATTTGGTATTTTATATGATCAAATTGACAAACTTTGTTTCCCCACCAGAACGGCACTTCTGCACTGGCCATTGCGAAACGTCTCGGCTATATTTCTGTCATTGACGTCCTCAAACTGATTACCGAAGAAACAGTGACTATGGTGAGTGACCAGTTGCTTGCTTAGTGCGCAGTTGATTCAGTATGTTAATTTATGTTAATGTTAATTTAACTAATTTATATTGAATTTCCTTGTGGACATACTATATATTCTATATACATTCTATATACCTAGATTGCAGACAAGCTGCAAATAGCCTATGTTCAATATTATTATTATTATTAATTTTTTTTTTTTTGAGGATATTGTTAACTGAATGACGTAAAAGGATTTTAATCTGATGTCTACTCTGAAGTCAGTTTAAAAAAATGCTAGGTGTCATGTGCATGTCTGCAGTGCCCCATCAAACAAGCTCCAATTCCCATAATCATCAGCCAGTGACCATGTCACATGACACTCAATCAAACACCAATCCTTGTTCATGATCATACACATCTCCTCACAATCACATACACTCATAAAACCAAAACAAGATTCTGTGCAAAGCCTCACTCAGGCACTGCATCTGTAAAGTTTCTGATCACTGCCATTGTTTTAACCTATGTTTGGTTGCACCAGTGGTCACCAACCTTGTTCATGGAGATCTACCTTCCTGAAGCGTTTAGCTCCAACCATAATTGGACCCACCTGACCATATACTCATTAGAAGCCTTTGGAGGTTCTTGATCAACTAAAACAGGTGTGTTAGATTTTGGGAGATGAAACTTGCAGGAAGGTAGATCTGAAGGAAGAGGGTTGATGACCACTGGTTTACACAGTCCAGTTCATGTATACTGATCATATGACCGTTGGTCAACATTTTCAGTCCTTTTGGTTTCTTTGCGTTTATCTATCTGCTTTCATGAATCTAAGGTTTCCTGCTGAAATGTTAGCTATTTTAATGAATTATTTTAATAGAGATTCTTCATTTTTTATATATTTATTCAAATCCAAATATCTGCTTTTCAGTCGACCACTGAAAAACATCGAATGAGCTTTCCCGAGACAGTTGATGAGATCCTGGATGTGTCCGAGGATGAAGGTAAAACACAACTTTTCAAAAAAAAAATTTTCTTTACTGGGAATACAATTTTTCTTTGAACTGACGGGCAAGAAAACATCCAGTGTGCAATTAAAAAAAAAAAAAAATCACTAAATTGTGCTCCTTTTGCTTTTCCTAGGAGTTGCACAGCTAACGCTAGGTATGAATGTTTGACATCTCTCTGTTCTGTGTACCGTGACCATTAATCTTTACACCCTTTCAATCACACGGACATAACAGACTTGTTCTCACTCACATTCTCACAAAAGTGACAGTGGAGATGAGCGTATCATCGGCATGTGTCCATCAATAACCATGTCAGTACCTGTAGCACTAACCTACCACTAACCTACTAGGTCTCCTGCTTCAGTCTTTCTCTAATTACCATGTCAAAGAGGAAGAATGGTTCTTCGCCTTAATATGTAGTACAAAAAAAATCCACCAGCATTTTCTTGTCTTTTTGAGATTGAGTATTGGAGATTAACTATGATGGAGGTGGAAGAAGCCTCCATTTCCAACATTTTAGTATGGTAAGAGACCACAGTCCAATGTAACACATTAAATAATATTTCCTCACCATATATCTGTTGTTAAACAGATCTGAACAAGTCTTCTTGCTTTTCCAAGAGTTGCATAGATAGACTTTATAGGACAAAGTTTAGAAGTTTATACAAACTTTTTTTTTTTTGGAACAAGCAGCTAATTTTCTGTGGATTGTCTTAGTTAGAGCTCAGGTACGCTGGTCAAGAGCAGCAGATTTTTAAGAGATGTTTAAAGAACATAGCACTTTAAAGAAAATAATGACAGTCAGCGATATTAGATACTGAATAAGAAAATTAATTTGTGTGTTTGAGCAATAGAAAAAATGTTTTTCCAGAATATGCGAGAAAAAAAAATCTAAATAAAGGACTATCTTGATGTACTGATGTACTTGAATGCCTTGATGTACTGTATTGGCAAACTGTGCATTTGTGTATGCTTATATGGTCTTGAATCTCCTGGAAGTTTCTGGAGATACTAGAACTCGCAAATGTCCTGAAAACCCTGTTCATGTTAAGCTGATCCTGATGATGTACGGATCGTACCACCTTATGATGATCTTTGTGACAGCTCCACTAGGAGTCAGTAACCTACAAAGATGAATTCTATCATTTTCGATCTGAATAGCAGATTAGATTTCGAATGCATCACAGTTAATACAATATTTATGCAAAAATAAATTGCATTATAAGGAGGTGCATACATTTCATAGGACTGGGTCTGTAACAAGAACGTTACAAAGCATTCCATCATTGTCCTGTGTTTAGGTAGTTAAAGCCTCATTTATGAAATATAAACAGAAAAGTTTATACATCAATGTGACCCTTATTTTAACTTGTAGCTAATATTTTGTATACAGGTCATTTTCATATATGTCAATATAAAAAACACTATATAAAATAGTTGTAACTATAACAATATATAAACAGAGCTTAATCATTAGGTGATTGATTTAGATCAAAGGCCATGAATCCATGGTGATTATTAACATACGATATTAATGATCTTTTTCAAAAACGCTAATTTTTATAAGTTGATTAACTTATTCAAGAGGTTTTCACGAATGAGGCCAACTGTATTTGTGTTGTGTTTGTGTTGTGTTCCAATCCCTCACCTTACAATGTCTGCGCTCTGCTTCTAACAGTTTCTCCCATTCCTACTCACTCTTCTTATCCAAGATACGGTGAATTACAATCCCTGTAGTTTATTCTGTCATTTTTCCAAATCTCGTACTATTATTACGGATTGTCTTTCTTTTTCCCCTCCTTTTCCCATGCGGCAGGCGAGGAGCTACTGGGAACAGAGATTGCCAGGTATTTGAGGATGGACGGCATGAGGGACCATGATGACGATTTCCTTTCCTCCAAGACAGTCACAGAGTATGACAGAGAGGGCTGCAATAATACTGTTGGACATTATTCAAATGTGATGTGGAGCGCAGGCGTACTACAGCAGAAGAGAAACCGCAGAGAGAATTAGGAATAGTTAGACAACAAATGCTGAGTTAATGTCCTGATTTGTTAAAAAAAAAAAAAAAAAAAATTTAAAAGGCTTGAGTGCAAAGTCATATTGGATAAGCAAGTGGAAAAAAAGTAGAGATACTCCATTTTTAGTAGCTTATCATCAATGATCAATGTACCTATTATTATTTTCTACTTCTTGCTCAACAGAAACTACTCACCTGCTGTTCCAAGGATCCCCTGTGTCTCTCCTGAAACCATCATGCTGAAAGAACATGAAATGGAGCAGGTGCACCTTAATTATACATTTGTTCCACACTTGGTTACTTTTTAACATTAGATATTAAGGGGGCAGGGTGACTTGGTGGTTAAGGCTCTGGGTTACTGATCGGAAGGTTGGGGGTTAAAGCCCCAGCACTGCCAAGCTGCCACTGTTGGGCCCTTGAGCAAGGCCCTTAACCCTCTCTGCTCCAGGGGTGCTGTATCATGGCTGACCCTGCGCTCTGACCCCAACTTCCTAACATGCTGGGATATGCAAAGAAAAGAATTTCACTGTGCTCTAATGTATATGTGACCAATAAAGACTCATTATCATTATATTACCTCTTGACCATAGACGTTTTTCTTATTCCCCATAACAGCAGCACACTCCAATCCCAACGCCCAAAGAGTATGATGATGACTCTCTGATTCCTAGCAGTCCAGCCACAGAGACCTCAGATAATGTCAGTCCAGTGGCCAGCCCTATCCACACTGGGTAAGTGCAGATTTTAATACCCATATATTAAATATTGTGCATTTGTTACTATACTGTCATCTAGAAAGTACAAAAAAACAACAACAACAAAACATTGCTCTACTGAACTCGAGCACCCTCACCACAATGAATTTCTTACTATGTCTGTGTTTTTCCATGCATATTTCAATACTCATATATTTAGATAAATAAAAATAAAGGATAACATTTTGGGACATGTGGTAGGAAACTAATCAACAGTTAGAAATTGAATAATTTTCCTATAAAGCCATGTCCCAAGTGTTTTATTCCTCTTATACCACAGCAATTTGACATCTGCCATCGATGATTAAAATTTGTTTTTAATGTTTTAATGAATAACACACACATTTATAAAACTATTTATAGTTAGGTTTAATGTTATGGAATGTCTGTTAGTTTCTTTTCCTAGTTAGTTCTTGTTATAGCAGCTATAAAAGACTTTACTCACCAACTTCTCTTTTTTCTCTCTCTCTTGAAGTTAATTAGACAAAAGCAAAAAAAAAGCTTGTCATGTTACTGAGAATCCAGAAAGTACAAAGTCCTCTGTCCTGAAGTTACAAAGTGCTGACACGGGAGGCTCCTTCCATAAATTTGTGGGGAAAAACAACAAGCAGCCCCTCTATTTAATAATAAAGGCCTTCGTTTATGCGGACTGTGTCATATAAGTTTTTGTGAATTAGCTGTTACTGTAGAAGCAAACCCATATTAAAATGAGCACATTAATATAAACCTGTGAGCTGCTTTACAGCCAGCACGACTGTCAGAGCTGTTGTTCTAGACAGTTGAGACATAAACATCATTTTATTCTCAACTCCTTAGGCCTAAAAATTTATCAGAATTCTAATTTGCAAAAGTGATTTAACTGGATTTTAATAT
>JANDJT010000124.1:15366199-15376375 GCA_024331685.1 Stegophilus panzeri | reverse complement strand
ATTTTAAAAAAAAACAATACAGGAATCCTGAAGGAATATTATGTAGATATCCTACAGGATTTTCAGCTCATTGTCCTGTAGAAACACCTGCAGGAATTCTGTGAAGAAAAAAATTATATATTTAAAACTCACACTTTGTGCAGGATAGATCTAAAATTCTGCAGGACATGGCAAGTGTTTGTGAAAAATGAAAATCCTGCAGGATTCCTGTTTGACTGCAGGCAGAAACATCTCATTGATGAGATAGGTCAGAGTAGAATGGCCAGACTGGTTTGAATTCACAGGAAGGCTGTGGAGTTCTTTACAACTGTGGTGAGCCGAAACGCATCTCAGAATGCACAACATGTAAAACCTTGATGTGGACAGGCTACAACAGCAGACGACCACATCAGGCTTCACTCCCATCAGCCAAGAACCAGGATCTGAGGCTACAGTGGGTACAAACTCACCGAAGATTGAAGAAAAAAATGGTGATGTTCTTCCAATATTCATCTGTTCAGTTATGGTGACCCCATGCCCACAGTACCTTCAGGTTCCTGAAGCTCTTGACCTGTATCTGCATGATGTGATGCATTGTGCTGCTGCCACATGATTGGCTGATCGTTTAGTTGTGTAAATGTGCAGGTGTTCCTAATAAAGTGTACAGTGAGCGTATACTATAATAAAAGGCTGATCTGACATGAAAGAAATATATTGCCTGTTATGTTACTCTGTGTGGGTTTTATGTTCCTTGATTTTACAGTAGAACTATCAAATTAAAGCTAATTTGAAGGAAACATCATGTCTTTCCTGCTAATTTATTAACAAAGCACGTAATAATCAACACGTTCCATTGAGGTTCCTTATGATTATGTTACACACATTAGGTTTGTGCCTTAACAGTGAAAGGACTACGGCCAGGTGGAGTTATTTAATGGTCTTGAAGTCATTAACAACCCTTATTAACAGACAATATTTAAATTCTAGCAACTAGATTGTATGAAGGCTTCTCTCAATTCTGAGGCCCTTAACAAAAGCATTAAAGTAGTTTTGTTATATGACGGTTTCAATTTCCCCAAACGTCCCAAACGCATCATGGTTATGTCCTCCCCAGCATGCAACGTGCCATTTATTATTTTTTTCCATCACCTCATTTTCGTTCTGTCCCAAAAGGAGGAACCAATCACAGTGAAGGTTCTTAACAAGAACATTTTCCAGTGGCACAATATCAGTTTTCTAGTCAGAATGTGGATTCACTCAGAAAACCGTGCATGTACATTACGAGTAAATCTACAGGCAAGACTGTTACTTAATAATAATAATAATAATAATAATAATAATAATAATAATAATGAAGAAATCTGCCTCCAAAAAAGAATCTGAGGTAATGACAAGCAGTAACCTGTTTTTGAAGTCTGTACATCATACATCATACCTGCTGTTTATCAATGGCATCTGATTCTTGCTAGTTGGGAAATTATAACGGTTTTAGCTGGTTACTCTGTTCTGGTTCCTCTTTGTGGGTTTTATTTTCACTGTTTTCATGTATGCTTCATTAAAACTCTTCTTTCTGTAAACTATAAATGTGTTTGTCCTTCTGCGTGCAGCACCTGTACACATTTCTGATGCTTCTCCTTTCTGTCTCTCCTATTCCCATGTCTCTCTCCCCCACACTGTCCATCTCATTATGGACCGCACCATCTCTACATCTCTCACATATTCCTCCTTTCACCTTAACTGACCTTAACTCTTTTGGCTTCACCGCTGTTTCCCTCACTCCTCTCCCTCTTTCTCTTTCCAATTCTCCATCAACTCTCCATTCTGCCATTTATGCCACTTTTCCTTGACCCTCGCACTTTCTGGACTGTCCCATCTGCTGCTGTTGCTGTGCTGTACTCCGCTGCTCGTCACCCCACCTTCTCCTCTTCCTCGCACTTGATAGCCGGATGTTGTGGATGTGAAGAAGGGAGGGTCTCAGATAGTGAAATGTGCCACTTTGCGGAGAGTAAAGCAGTGAGCGGCACTCGTTCGGCCGTCCAGGTACAGGCTAACGGCATGCCATCGGCTCACTTAATCCTGCTAACCATGGGGATCAATTGGCGTTTGAGTTCAACAGTCTATGATGAATGTGTTTTATACATTTGCATTATTAAAGTGGCTGAGAAACGACCTAAGCCGAGTACATGACTTTCCAAATATCACAATTGCTGACCCTTTCACACTATGATTTTAAATGCTTGTGTTGTCTGGACTTTGGTGGATCGAGGTGAGTGCACGCTACACGATCGCTAGCAGAGGAGGAACACAATATTACACAATCTTTCAGAAACTTTTTTGGTTTGTTTCTTCCTTTTTTGTGGATCGTCATTTCCACCAGCTGTCTCCGGACAGCTTGCATCGTCAGGACTCAAACTCGCAGTCTCCTGACAGTAAGGTGAATGCGTTTCTGTTGTGCAGCTTGGGAGCCCCGAATCCTGTTCAAATCTCGTTCAAATCAACCCAAAATCTTCTATCATGTGATACTGTCACTATTTTGTATGAAAACAAAAGATTTTTAAAAAAAAGAAGAGAAACGTGAAAGAAATAGCGGTTGTGGGCAGAGAAGAGTGTCGGTTCTGCAGAGAGAACCAGGTGTATAGAGCAGACAACACAGATAATTTTTTGTTTGTTTTTATTTTTGCCGTTCCTAACAACCGTGTGGGTAGGATAGTTGCCGAGCTCTGAAGAAGTAGTCCATGACTGGAGCTGAAATCGTGTAGTGTGCACCTGACCACAAAGCTAAAGGCATAACACTTGAGTTTATGTGACTTTTAGTGAAAACTACAGAAACTAATGCTAATACTAAACTAATAGGGTTTGGGTTTTTTTTTGCATTTCTTGAACAAGTCTTCATCTTTAGAACATAAAGGAATATAAGCAGGCCTTGGCAGTGGTAGCTCAGTGGTTAAGATATTGGGTTACTGATCAGAAAGTCATGTGTTCAAACCCCAACACCACTAAGCTGCCCCTGTTGGGCCCTTGAGCAAGGCCCTTAACCCTCAACTGCTCAGATGTATAAATGAGATAAATGTAAGTCACTCTGGGCTTCTGCCAAATGCCATAAAATGTAAACGGAAATGTAAAGAGAGGAAAAGTTAACATGCTGAAGAATAAGCTGTGTTTTAGTAGCATTGTGGCTGCATGATTTAAAGGAGATAAGAGTGCACTATTGTCCAGGCAGACCGCACCACTATTAATACACGGGTCTGTAAAGGTTTTAACCTGATTAACTACAAGAATAAGAACACTTTTACTTTTAAAATGAGCCAGAAATACAGGGTTAGAAAGCAAGCACCTATATTCTTGTCATCGGGATGATGCTGGGAGAATTATTGCAAAAACGCACAACCGATGATACACAAATAAATGTTTGTTTAATCTGTACTTTCATTTTCCGTGTTCTTGTGTTCGGTGAATTTTAAACGACGGCAAACACCGCACCTCCTAAAATACGGTCCGAAAGTCCGAGCGCGCTAGTGAAAATGCTTCGGTTTTGCATTCTTTTCTCATTTAATACAACAATTTTCATTACAAATTCTATTAGTGGCAACAACTGGAGTGTAACAAAAAGTAGAATCTTTGAAATATTAACATGAATTTCGGAGGTTCTTAGTATTTGCCATGTCCCCATTTTGCTTTAATGACAAGTGCGCACTCGAGCTGGCACGGACCCCAGAAGTTTGTGTAAAACCTTACGGTCCATTTGAGATCAAATCCATCGGAGTGTCGTCTGAACACATGCTTCAATAGAAAAGATTACGAAAATACGAGGAAAATATTACTTTTTTTTTTTTTTTTTTTTTTTTTTTTTTTTACAAATTAATTAACGTAGTCAGTATCATTTGCCTGCATTTCAATAGGGACCTAGAAATTGCGCAGAATCCTGAATTTTAAATATTAAATGTTCAAGATATTGAACGTTTACTTTCTTTGTTTTAAATATTTCCTATATTAAGTGAAAAAAAAATCCAGATTTCAGTGTGGTCTCATACTTTTGGACCCCATTGTGTGTGTGTGTGTGTGTTCATTCCAATAAGTAAGAAGAATCATGAGGAATAATGCTTAAGTTTATGGCTTTATCTGAAATACTTTCTCTCTTCACTCTAGGACTTGTCTGCCGCACCCAAACCATCTCTCACATGATGAGCAACAAGAAGTGCAAGAAAGTTGGAAAACCAGGCAACGGACATCAGTGCCAATAAATGGCTTTTAGGCTTCTTTTTAAAGCAAACGTACAATGAGAACTAGGCTAAAAGCATGATTTCATATAAAAAAAAAATACAAAAATATTGAAACCTACGAGAACAAAAAAAAAAAAAAAAGCATCCAGAAAGTGCTTCCTGTAATCCCTGTATCAGCATGCGAGAGTGCTGTCGCATGGCCTGCCTTTACATACACCACAGAAAGCAAAGGATTATGGGGGCTCCTGGTGATACAAGGGGCGTGAAATGAGGGAAGCGTTTGTGGATATGGAACAGTGTAACCGAACCCAGAGCTCAGCCCTGAACGCTGTATTTCAGATAAGTTGTGGTTAATAACATATATGCAAAAGCCGACACACACGTGTAGTCAAATGACGCAACGGTTCCCCCTAGAACTCTCACAGATTTCTGAGTCTTCCAATATATTACTTGTTATAGTTTAATCTACTTAAAAATATGATCTCCCGACACACCAGTTTTTCTTCCAGCACTGGTTTTGTGCATAATGCTGTATACGCACTGAAATATTACACGTGTGTGTGTGTGTTATGTCTGTATGTGCGGTTTATGTTACAGCCCAAAACTGGAAGAGAAAAAAAAACAACAACTAAATGTATGCAAAGATACTGCTGCTGATATACTTCTTTGCCCGTGCTTTTATTTAGTTTGATACAACAGACAGGATTTATAATCCTGTGTATAATCCGGTGTCTAAAGATCAGTGTTATATCTGGATGGGGTTGTTGTTTTTTTCCTGTAATGCAGGCATGGTTTCATTTCTTTCTTTCTTTTTTTCTTTTTTTTTTCGTCCACTATTGTTGTCTCGTTCATGGAGAAAAATTAGGGCTTTTGGCCTTCAATAGATATTTATTTTTGGACACTGTATTGCTTCTTGTAACTGTCATCATAAATTGTGTTGGGTTTTTTTCAAGGAAATGTATAACTTAAGACTTACTGAGGCACTATTAACTGCTCATGGCATAGTGAATGTGACAGAATGCCAGCCATTTACCATTGAGCGTACACACACACACACACACACACACACACACACACACACTTTAGACTTTTACACTTGTAAACAAAAAAAAGTGCAAATGTAGCAACCAAGTCTTCCATTTCAAATGATATCAGTAGCTCAGGTTTAGTTTTTGCTGTAAAAGATGCTGTGGCCTATTATGAGGGACGGCAATATGAACAGAAAGCTGAAAAACTAGACACAAGGCTGGGGTTAGTTTCTGCTTATTCTCCTTATTCATCATTCATAATTTATTATTTAATGTGGCAACATTTTTTTTTAGACTTGAATCTCTTCAAAGATTCTATCACCTCGAATCTGAAGCGTGGAAATATTTAATATGAACACCAGGACATGGCGTTCATATTCAGGACAAAAGAGAGAGAGAGAGCGAGAGCGAGAGAGAGCGAGAGAGCCATTACATGTAATCATGCATAGTCTAGTCTGGAAACAAGATCCCACATAAACACCGCAATAAGCAGCGCTACGAAAGCAATAGATATCTGTTTGCAGGTGTATGTTTTTAGATGCACCTTTTTAGATTCAACTGAAATTAGAGAAAGACAAATAACATTAAATTAAAGACCCATTTACTCACACTTGGAAAGCAATAGACGCATGACAAAGTGCATATACGGGCATTTCTCTTCTGTAATCTTTTCTAGCTTTTTCTTTCCTTAGGTTTTGCCACATAGTTTGACCAGCCGTTACGAAGGACGATGAGTTTAAAGGCTGATGTGTGGATTTGCTACAGAATACCGGCGGGTTTTGTGTAATCGTCTTTAGAGCTCAACAAAGACACTTTGAAACACTGTGATTAGACTGTAGCACTGTCCGAGCAACTTCCCCAAGTACACGCAAACACGTTACTGTTCACGTAGGCACAGTTACTACTGGAAACGTGTAGGACCGTAGGTTTTAAGCGTAGAATATTATCATGAGGTTATTTTTTATTAATTCTAACTTTCTCCACAATGACGTAGTTCTCACTGTCTATACTTTTAAGGTGTCATTATGAACTCGTAGCTATAGGGTTCCATCTGTTTCCATATGCCATCGTGTTAATGTTTACTCTGCCCTTCCAAAAAAGACAAAATGTAGCTAAACACTTGCCTTGCTGTCATAAAATTCACTGAAAATGTTCATCAATTTCAAAAACAATGCCAGGATCTTCTGATGTAAACAAAACACAGTTTTAACCATTTCCAAGCCCCAAAGACACAAAATTAGTTTCGATCCAATGGTCACACGCAATCCTCAGTTTCTCAGCTACCTGTATAGATGTTTTTGTGTTAATTCCAGTCATAAATCATGAGTGAGCTAAATCAGAGACAATGGACATGTGAAAGAATCTAATAAACTAAAACATATGGAGTGAGTGAATTATGCTAAAAAACACTCTTTGTAAAATGGACCAAGCTCATGAAATGAAATAAGACAAGATCATCATTACAGTTCAAACGATATTGTGTAAATAGTGTAGGGAGCTGATAGAAAGAAATGTGGTATAAACATATCATGGAGTAAATCTGAAATTAGTCAGTCCTCTGAATAATATGCAAACCATCCAGTATTGTGTGGTAATGTAGCATCACCCAGAAACAGAAATGATGTCAGAATACATCGACTGTCACTTGTTTTTATCACCATACCTTAAATCACGGAGCGTACCATAGTATTAACATATTTCCTTTAGTTAAATAACTGCAAGCTTGTTTGTGTGATTGTCTAACAGTTCAATTCACAGCATTTTAGGGAGTAGTGTGTGATCCCAAAAGAGTTTTGGGAACAGAAACGCATTACAGAAAACAAACATGATATCAAAATGCAGTACAGTAAAGTTTTACTAAACCAAAATACACCAAAGTTTCCTGTTAAATATCTTAAAAAATGCACAAAATGTATACTTTCTATGATACTTACCACTAACAGCTATGCCAAAAATAATAATAATAATAATACAGTTGAATAATATTCATACAAATACAAGTTTATCAGCGCCATTTATTTGATTTATTTTACATTAGGAAAGACAGTACCAAACAGATAATACAAAAAAAAAATTGTCTTGAAGATATGTTGGAATGATTCATTAAAACAGTCATGAAATCCATATATGAACTTATAACGAGCATTATTTCATACAATTTTAATACGTAATCACTTGAACTAGATCCGAAAGCTGTACATTTACGACGTCCACATATTTTCCAATGCATTTCATTGACGTCATTTGCAAGTGGTTCATTCCAAAATGTTAGAGAAACGGTGCTCAGAATTCTTGTTGAATCATCATTACGATCACATACAGCAAGGCATATTCACGCTGTTTACTTTTTTGAAATATTTCATTTTAGTTTTCATTTTAAAAGATGAATTGATGTCTCAGATGAAAAGGCCATGAACCAGCAACGTGCAAATATATGAGCCACTTTTGAGATTACTTGCATTGTCGTTTTGTAATGTGGTAACATGGTATTTATTCTCATTGCATCAGCCCATTGGCCTCCGTATTGGATGAGATGCAGTTTGAATGGCAATTCTGTACACAGCAAAATCCCCAGTGTTGATTTAACACCCAGAGTGTTGAATTTACACCCTGCAGTGTTTATATAAATCCACTGGACACAAATGAACACTCCGGGTGTTAATTCAACACTAGGGATTTTACTGTGTAGTAGTGCTCAATTGTCTAGATTAGAAACTAAAGAATTATACATCACCAGAAGCAACATTAAAAGCTTGCTTTTGTTTTCTTGATGGATTCCAGGAGGTTGTCAGAACGTTGACCTGGGGTTTGAAATAAGTGGCAGTGTAGGATTTGAAATATTTACTCCTTGTGTTCATACAAGACTTCTCAAGTTCATTTCTCTGTAATTAAAAAAAGAATCAAAAGAAAAAAAAAACAGAGCTGCATGTGGAAAAGTAGGACTTTTAGGAAAGTCCACTCCCGTGTAAGAGAGGTGGATTCCAAACAAAATACGCGGTTGGTTGATGTCATCGCAGTAATAAAATCCAATTAAATACAAAAATGTAAACTTTTGCAGAAAAACTAGAAACACTTAATAATAATCTTAACTTCTTGAGAACGGATTAAAATTAGTCACTCAATAGCATAGTAACCTTGAAAGGAATGCGAACTGCACACATGCACAGAAAATGTTTTTGATATATACAAAGAAATATATATATATATATATATAATATATCCATATATATATATTTAATTAGAATGCTTTGCAATTGCTAATGGGGATTTATAACCTACTATTGGGGATTACAGTTCTATTATGGATGCACTTATAGCAACTGAGACTTCAGATGTATGCCTGCAACCGGGGAAATAAAGAGGCCTTGTGGGTCTTTTGATTTATTTTATCTTATTTTTATTGCTGTTGAAATGGGAAAACAATAAAAATGGTACCTATACACAGGTCTGTGGTACAGAACTGATCTGACCTGAGATATATGTATAGACGACACACCCTGTACACCAGCTGAAAAAATGAATATTTACAGGATTAATAAAGAAATGATTACTCACAGATGGCTTTGTATTGTCAATTTTGTCTCACCTCAGTATGATGCCTTGTTGTTTAACAGGCCATTCATTCATTCATTCATTCATTCATTTCCCTTCTGTATTTCCTGGTGGGGGTCATGGTGGCAACAGGCCAAGAAACTCAGTCCAGACTTCTCTATCTCTTATATATGGGGGGGAATGGTGACTTAGTGGTTAGCACGTTTACCTCACACTTCCAGGGTTGAGGGTTCAATTCCCATCTCGGTCTTGTGTATGTTCTCCCTGTGCTTCGGGGTTTCCTCTGGATATTCCAGTTTGCTCCCCCAGTCCAAAGACATACACTGTAGGCTAATTGCCATCTCCAAATTGTCTCTAGTGTATGAATGGGTGTGTGAATTTGCCCTGTGGTGGGTTGGCACCCCATCCAGGGTGTTGCCTACCTTGTGCCCCAAGTTCCCTGGGATAGGCTCCAGGCTCCCTATGACCCTGTGTAGGATAACTGGTACAGAATATATATTTATATATATAAACTCAGCAAAAGAGATGTACCCTTTTTAAAGGAGACTGTATTTTTAAAATAATCTTGTAAAATCCAAATAAGCTTTACAGATGTTTATCGGAAAGGGTTTAATCAATGTTTTTCATGCTTGTTCAATGAACCATAAATAATTATTGCACATGCACCTGTGGAACAGTCCTTAAGACACGAACAGTTTACAGGTGTTAGGTGATTAAGGTCACAGTTACAATAACTTAGGACACTAAAGAGACCTTTCTACTGACTCTGAAAAACACCAGAAGAAAGATGCCTATGGTTCCTGGTTACCTGCGTGAACATGCCATAGTCCTGCTGCAGGGAGGCATGAGGACTGCAGATGTGTCCAGAGCAATAAACTGCAATGTCTGTAATGTAAGACGCCTGAGACAGTCCTACAGGGAGACATGAAGGACAGCTGATTGTCCATGCAGTGGAAAATTATGTAACCATGTGTCCCCGCAGACGTGATCGAGACCTTGCAAATGTGGAAGAGTGGAGTAACATCTCACAGCAAGAATTGACCAATCTGGTGCAGTCCATGAGGATGAGCTGCACTGTAGAACTTAAAGCAGCTGGTGGCCACCAGATACTAACTGTTACTTTTAATATTGACCCCCGCTTTGTTCAGGGACTCATTATTCCATTTCTGTTCCGCAAATGTCTGTGAAACTTGTTCAGTTTATGTCTCAATTCTTGAATGTTTTTATGTTAATACAAATATTTACACATTAAGAAATTCGCTGGAAATTAAAGCAGTTGAATGTGCATCAAAAGGTTGTAGCTACAAGAAAATAGCAGAAGCATTGAAAATGCCCATTTCCACCATCAGGGCAATAATTAAGAAGTTCCAGTCAACTAGAAATGTTATGAATCAACC
>JANDJT010000124.1:15355404-15365803 GCA_024331685.1 Stegophilus panzeri | reverse complement strand
AAAACATACATCAAAATCAACACAAAAATGGTTTACTGACCACAAAATCAAGGTCCTGCCATGGCCATCCCAGTCCTGAAACCCATAGAAAACCTGTGGGGTGAACTGAAGAGGAGAGTCCACCAGCCTTTGAAGGATCTGGAGAGATTGTGTATGGAGGAATGGTCTCAGATCCCTTGCCATGTATTCTCAACCTCATCAGGCATTATAGGAGAAGACTCAGAACTGTTATCTTGGCAAAGGGAGGTAGCACAAAGTATTGACAATAATTGTTGCACACCTATATTTAACAAACATTTTTTATAAACCTGTGTTTTGTTTGCCATTGTTTGATATCCATATGAGTAGAGTATTTTTGTGAATTATTTTAACAAAAGATAAATTTTTCACAGCCTTCATATTTACCAAGGGTGCCAATATTAGTGGAGACACTATATATATATATCAGTCTCTTATTCCATACCATCTCTCTGTTCCAAAAGAAACCCAAAGCACAAACTCAGATAACATGGTCACTCATTAGGAGCTGAAGCCTTTTGGGATGCCAGTCCATCACTGGGCCCCCTGCACACACATGCACATACTGGCATGTTTTTGGGAGGTGGGAAGAAAACCAGAAACCAGGAGGAAACCCACACAGACACGGCAAGACCTTTCACACGTAGGACCCTGGAGGTGGTCACTTAGTAAATATTTGGAGGCAAGGTATTAAGTAAACACAACTTAATTCTCACAACATAACTCTGGCTCACAAGATAATTAGTTGGTGGCCTCAAGATGTTATTTTGCAGGCGCATATTATTAAAAAATTATCACAATGTCACAATATACAGATGCTCTGTAGTACTGTAAAGGAATAAGTACTTTTGAATATGAAGGATACAAATAAAACCAAAAACATTTGGAGTTCTTTATTGTTTACTTACAATGAATTCCATTCAAGTCCAAAAAACAGGGTTTCATTTTCATTTAGAATATTTCCAGATACGGTGACGCAGCAATGAAAACTCCAGAGAGGAACCAGACTCAATAGGAAACCCATCCTCTTCTGGGTGGCACCAGATAGTACGGTTATGATTCATTACTCTTCCACAACTATAGACTATAGAATCAATCACGGCTAAGTGTGTTGAAAGGAGCTTCGATACGAGCATCAGGGTCATCTCTGAAGTCCAAAAGGAATGACGTCAGATACCAGTTTTCACAACTTCAACAAGTTAAACTGGTCTATTGTGAGACTGCCCACCAGTCTCACACATGGTCAGTTACTGCACAAAGTAGCTCCTGTTTGTCACCTTCTGTAACAACCTTCCTTCAGACCACCCAACTGAAATAATAACTACTTTCTACGATGTGATGATTCACACACCTCCAGATACCACCCTTTCTTCAAATGCTGCTAACACCCATCCCCCAATCCCACCCCCAAATTAACAAATGTCCCCACCTCTATTGTCTCTAGTCTCTAAGTCATTTCGTCAGGATTTGTACTTGGCTCGGCAATCCTAAACACTGAAGCTGTGCAAATGGGACTACTTTTTTTTTTTTTTTTTTAAAGGCGGATAACTTTCACAAAGCTTTCTATAACTGTTTAAACCTCAAAGCATTAAATAGTAGACTCGACACTGCCAACAACAAAATAAATACAAACAAATGTGTGCCGTAGAAAAGTACTGTGTTGAGAGTTTTTGTGTGATGTAAGAAAGCCGCCATGAACTCTGTATAATTTACAAGAGTTTCTTATTTCTTTGTCACACTTAATTGCCACATCAGTTTGTGAGAGTTGTTCACAAGGCTTTCAGTTCCTGTTTCTCTACTGAACTGGAGCTCAGTTCTCTGTTCCTAATTTCTTTCAGAGTACAGGTTCGACTGGAGTTTAACTGGAGGGCTATAACAGAAGGGCCAAACAACATGTTAATCAGGCATACAGTTTTATAGCAGTTATCTAGTATAAGTAGGTTCCAGTAATCCCAACATCTGACCCCCACCCCCACCCCCCAGACTGTTGCATAAACCAAACTTTAATTTCTTTGGTCTCCTCAGTTCCAACAGCTTACAGTGCAAAAAATAATTAATCTTTACAACTAAATGATCTTCTCAGAAGTGTAAATGTAGAGAAATGTTAACCTAAGACAAGGGCAACACAGGCTAATTTGCAGTGATTCTCATTATATTTGAGTAAAATGTATAAAATTTTACATAAATAATTATTTGTACATAAGGAGACTGTTTGCGCTCAGGTTTGCGCTGTTTGCGCCTGTGTAGACAAATTCTGCCACCTTGCACCCAGTGTTAAGAAGAAAGACCGGATCCACCTTGACCCTGACCAAAACAGGGTTTCATATTTCCAGATACAGTGACAGCGGCAAAGAAAAAAAAAAAGAAAAAAGAAAAAAAAAAAGAAAAGAAAGAAAAAAAAGTCCCTGAGATGACATGAGGAAGAAACTTTTGAGAGGAACCAGACTCAATAGGAAACCTATCCTCTTCACTTACTTCACAACCTAAGGCACTTACTGAAGATGAATAAAAGGACAATGTTGCTGTGAATTAAGTGTTTAATAGAGATTCTAAAATTCTTAAAACCTGTTAGATGTATATTAAAGAAAGATACATGAGACGTAAGATAAATCATTTGTGTATTTGGGATGTTGATTGATCTGCATGCTCTCATAACCGAATGCTGTCTGAGACAGAGGTTTTGGGCCAGACTTGTCTGATGGATGCCTGATAAAGCGGCTGTAACTGCTGTGAGGGAGGGGCTGTGGACTCCGGTGCTTTGTGTATTTGCTCCAGTCTGGGACTTGCTGTGGGCAGGTTTTTCCACCTTGTCAGTGTAGGAAGCTCTCCTCTCTACAATGTGATTTCTAAAGGCTCACAGGTCAGTGTCAATAAAGCCATTTCGTTCATTTATATCAGTAATATAAGTGGCAGCTCATCAAGGACAATTCAAGTCCTTATTCATAGTTCCATATATTTTAAATCCAGGTTGAAATTCTAATTAACTCTTTAGAGTGACAATTATTCAAAGAATTTTTTTTTTTTCATTTCGCTATTTGACAGATATGAGGCAGATGTTCTGCTGATTTGCTCACCTTTCTAGATGTGTTGTTTGTTGTGCAGTCATAGAGCAGCATGCATAGCTTTTTTAGAGTTATTAATGCACCTGTGGCCAAAAATGGGATCAACAAGCACTAGTAGAATCACTAGTAGCAGACGGGACAGTTAATGGCAGAGTTGCTAGATTGGGCTAGTTTAACAACACCCTGCCAAGATCTTGATATACATAGGGTTATATTAATTATACAAATAATATTAATTAAATTTCCCAAAAATGACAATGTGTCAGACAGTGTAAGATATCTTGTGACATTGGGAGAGGGAAAGGGGGATTGTGGAATGCATAATGTTCTGAGAAAAAGATCCCTTTCTGATTACCAATCGTTTGGGCGAGTTTCAGGTCTTTTGTGTGGGTTGTGAAATGTAGTGGGGCTGGAAACTTTGCTGAAACCTAGCAACCCCAGTGCTAATGATATTATCTTGAACACAACTCACAAAGGTACGATTAAACCACTCAGAACAAACTGCTGGACTGAATGCTGGATAACCTGTATGTTTTTACTGGGTTACTCTAAACATTGACTAGATAGCATGGGTCGATTGTGATAGCCTCTGGGTTTAATTTTGTATGAGGCTGTCGTGCCAAATGTACGGTCATGACCCGCTGCTGAGTGAGACACACACGTACTAGAATGTGCCAGAGAATGAAAAGAAAATAATGTCAAATGTAAATAACCAGTTAGTTAGAGCTACACATTAGAGCCGAATATAAAGTCATGTGACTCTGGTTTAGTTGCTACAAATTCATAAATGTTTTGGTTCATATTACGTTTCAGTATCTCAGTGTTTTGTGTATTTTCAGAACTGATCAGAAGGTCGGGGTTCAAGCCCCAGCACTGCCAAGCTGCCACTGTTGGGCCCTTGAGCAAGGCCCTTAACCCTCTCTGCTCCAGGGGCGCTGTATCATGGCTGACCCTGCGCTCTGACCCCAACTTCCTAACATGCTGGGATATGCAAAGAAAAGAATTTCACTGTGCTCTAATGTATATGTGATAAATAAAGACTCATTATCATTATCTGCATGTGTGTATTGATTTTTGGATTGACAGCTCTCTCTTTTTTCATTGAAATAACTTTTCATTTATTCACAACACAAATATGTAATCTTGCATTGTACAGACAGTATATATATAATAGATTTTGATAAAAATATAAAAGATTAGAACTATTTACAAAGCAAATATGTTTATTAAAAATATATAGACATTTTTAAGCATAAGAATGACTCGTATATACATTTTGTACACAGAAATTATTAGAAATTATTCCACTTTTCCAAAACTACATACGAACATATTAAAAACCTTCTATTTAAATATTAAATATTTAAATTCTCTCAGTAGACTGGTGGCTTTTGTCATCGGATCCACTGAATCACCGGGTTGCTCGTCACAAGTGTACAAGAGTAAGTGAAAAAGTGTCTTCAGAACTCCAGACTCAGGCAGTTTCACTGGCAGCCGCACTCTTCTACGATCATGTCCTCGTGGTGACGCAGAACTACGTCATCGCCCTCGTAATACAGCATGGAGAGTGAGCTGAGGCGTGTGGGCGCGCACAACGCACAGGTCACGCGCTCTGGATGGTACAGCTTCAACAGACTCTATTATGCAAAAAAAGAAAACAAAAGTCACATTTGAGTGATTCAGTGACCTATTCCAAAAAATATGTATAAACTTGAATGCATGAGAACAATTTCATACTAATGAAGTCTCCATGTCTCCCTTTGTAGTGCACTTAACACATGCTGACATGCTAACCAATTCTCGTGCAAACGCACACAATAAACAGCCGACTCTCTGTCTTACCTGCATGTAGGCGTGATTTGTAGACTTGAAAGATTCGTCCAGTGGCACTGGACAGTCTCCTTCACATCTGTATGCATTGTAGCGCTTTGGATGCACAATCCACTCATTCCAACCAATCTGGTCAAAATCCACCCACATGTCCACTCTCCTGCACAGAGGTCTTTGCGTAGACTCTGTGACTGGCCCAGTAACGTTTTCACTCGCCACCTCTCGAACATGTCCCGGCTCCATCCGGTTCCTCTTGCGTCGCCTTGCATTACCAGGTCGGTCCAGGGCCACGTATTTGGAGTGCTGTACCGTTTGCATTAAAGTAGGGCTGCTCTGGTGACCCTGCGTCGACGTGCTCTTCAAGAACACCACAATCATCACTCGGTCTGTGGTGAGGTGTTGGATTGTGCGGTGTGAAGACGGTTCAGTGTCATCCTTACCGCTGCCCTCTTCCACATCACTCAGCATGTCATTTTCAGGCACGGAATCGTTTGCAGGCCACTGTTCCTCACCTTCTTGACGCAGCCAGTATGTGAGGAGATCAGTTACGTTAAAGGCTTTCCAGGACGAGGAGGATGAGGAGGAGGAGGTTTGTCCAGGTGCGACCTTGATGCTGCCGAGGAAGATGCGTTCTTCGGGTGCGCTATTATGCATGTGATAGAGTTCCACCACAGATGCGGAAAAGGCAGGCACGCGGAAGCGGAGCTCAGAAAGCCGGATTTCTTGGCTGCCAGAAAGCGAAGACATGTCGAAAGTGACCTTCCACCTCTCACCGACCTGATGACAATCTGGGGGGGGATCATGCAGAAAAGCAATCAAACCATTAGCTCAGAGAAACCAAGATGCAAGTGCAATAAACATAAATGTATGCAGCTGATGGTCTACAGCTTGAACAGGAGCTAAGCGAGCCAGCCAAATGTGACCAGAGGAAGGTGGAGGGCGAGACCTGGAGGGATGTGTATTGAACGTCTGATGGGTTAATACACACACCCCGTGCACATAAAACGGAGCAACTCTTTAAAGTCGAATAAGCACTGACACTAGTGAGTCGTTAAAAGGGGAGGATCAGACAGCAGCCGATAACATGTGAGTGAGGAGCCTAATGATACGCGCCAGAAGTTTCTGCTATGGGCTTTAGGCCGCTGGTTTAAAACAGCCTTAAAGGTGCACATAAGTTTGACATTCGCTCAATTCTGATAATTTAATCAAGCAAAATCTTGCAAATATAAACAGTGCAAAAAAAGAAAAAACGAGTTTTAATGCAACAACACTACAGGAATGAAATCAACGTTCCAGGTGTTTATACAGCTTGGGGAGAGTTTATCCAGCACCGAATTCCGACTATGCATCCAGAGTGACGTCACATAATTTGCAATAAAATAACTTACGTAAAATAAATAAATAAATAAATAAATAAATAAAGACGTTCCTACCTTTGGCCACCAAACTCAGTACGGAGTCAGTCTGGTGCAAAGCATGGCCGCTCACACTGGCAGCGGTCTTCCTGTAGTCTCGATACAGCTGCATCATGTACACTGGGTATCTGTGAGGATGGTCCACTCCAGCACTGTACCCGTGTGCACTGGGATGCTCCGCGCGATGCCTCGCGCTTTGCTGTCTGATCCCCAGGCAGCCCAGGCTCGCTAGAGCAAGCACCAAAGCTAGTGCACGTGCAAGTCCCATCGCTGAAATGAGTTACTAGAGGTCGATATTTTTGCAGCGCGAACGTTTTGCTGTGGTCTGAGCAGGCGCGCGACGAGCTATCTCTCCAGCACTGCGCGCGCTGTTTTGTGCGGAGTCCAGGCCGTACGCGGAGCTTTTAAAGGGTCCAGGTGGCCTTTGATGACCCCTGTCATCCTGCAGCCTCCGAAGAATCCCTCTGATCCTCGAAGCAGATCTGAGGAGGAACAAGAGACGAGCTGTCAAGTTCACTGTCTCTCGAAACCGCGCCGGCTTTAATATGCGCGAGGCGCGAAGCTCCACTGACGCTGCTGGGTATATGCTGTGAACTTCCTTTGATACGCGGCCACCCAAAGACAAAGCAGAGCAATTCTGCAACAAATTAACCCCAAGTGTCATTACTAAAAAAAAAAAAAAAAAGAAGAAGAAGAAGGACAAATTGCTGCACAGTTCAAAGCCAGGGTTTAGATATTTAGATATTCTGGGAGGGTTTCCCCCCTATAAATTATTATTATTTTTAAATCACCCATGATACATTTCTAACAATCTACATATGAAAGAAAGAAAACAGGTGTGAATTCAGGTCAACTGGGACAGTTTAACAACCTGATGCATGAAAGTCAAAACTTGTACCTAAACCCTTGAAACTGTCTGATGGAAATAATCCATCCATCCATCTTCTATACTGCTTATCCTTTTCAGGGTCACGGGGAAACCTGGAGCCTATCCCAGGGAGCATCGGGCACAAGGTGGGGTACACCCTGGACAGGGTGCCAATCTGATTGAAATAATGTGATATTAATTCATGTGATATTTTCTATAAGGGATGTGGTCAGCATCAAACAGGAAGTTGACCCCAAAGCTCTTGAGGTACGAAAAATTACATATGCTTCGGTTATGTTTTTCTTCTTCTTCTTCTTCTTCTTCTTCTTCTTCTTCTTTATAAGGTTATAAAATTGTCATGATGAATATATTCTACAGTCGTGTACAAATGCTTATAATTTAACAACTGATAGATGTTTTGGTCATTTGGGACAGCATGGTTCGGGTCACTTTGGGCAGAAGAGATTCATTTCAATTCAACTGTATCTGTATAGCGCTTTTAACAATGGACATTGTCTCAAAGCGGCTTTACAGAAATATATAAACACAGGATACAGATTTTCAGTGTGTGAATTTATCCCTATTGAGCGACGTGGCGAGGAGAAACCCCCTAAGATGTTAAGAGGAAGAAACCTTGAGAGGAACCAGACTCAGAAGGGAACCCATCCTCATCTGGGTAACAATGGATAGTGTGAAAGTAAATGAAAGTTCATTATGGTTTTATATGAAGTCTGTTTGTTGCACTAGTCCACTGTTCACTAAAGGAGACCTGAGTGCAAAACTGCATGTGGAGATCTAATGAACACATGAATGGACGCGTGAAACACCACACAGGATAAATGATGAAGTGGTGGATCTTATGTGCATTGAAATAGGACTCTGCTTAGACCTACTACCTTAGCATGTACAGATTTTTAGTTAGTGCACTGTGTTCATATAATTGTACAGATTGATGTATAGCGGTTTTTTATGCTTTGCTGCTACTGCAAATTAGAAAAGGTTACTGACCTTTTAGAGGTGGTTTTGGGGGTTCGGTTCCCGCCGCTGCCCTGTGTGTGCAGAGTTTGCATGTTCTCCCCGTGCTGCGGGATTTCTTCCGGTTACTCCGGTTTCCTCCCAGAGTACAAAGACATGCATGGTAGGCTGATTGGCATGTCCAAAGTGTCTGGAGTGTATGAATGGGTGTGTGAATGTGTATGTGATTGTGCTCTGCGATGGATTGGCACCCAGTCTTGTGCCCCATGCTCCCTGGGATAGGCTCCAGGTTCCCCACAACCCTGAAGGATAAGCCATATAGAAAATTGATGGATGGGTATGATGGTATTTGTTATTGCAACTGTAAAGAAATGATCCTTAGGTGAAAAAATCTAATAATGTAGTCGATTTTACTCAGTCTACTGTGTTCAGGCAGTAAGAGAATATATTGGTGTTGGGATTTCAGGTGCTAGCTTTGTATATAATAATAATAATAATAATAATAATAATAATAATAATAATTTATTCTCTCATATTTTTTAACAGAGTGTATACATGTGTGTATTTATTTCAGGAATTTTAACAGAAATTAGGTATGTTTATAAAGTAATAAAGTATCAAATCAAATCAAATAGACTTGCACTGATGAAGTGAGTGTTGTCAGTAATTGGTTAAAAGATGGCCATGGTAAAACAGAGCTACAGGGTATAAAAAATATGAAGTTTGTCAACAAGCAAACAGTGAGCCGATTTCATAGCCTACCTTAAATAAATAAATAAATAAATAAATAAATAAATAAATAAATAAATAAAAAGTTTACGTAGGCAATTATAGCAAAGCCTTTTACAATACATTAAAATTTAAAATTGAACTAATGGAACGTTAATGTTAGTTACATAATATGATGAAAGAAAATAAATAAATAAATAAATACTACTCTCAAAGTCACCAGAATTGAATGGTTTGGTTGGTGGCGGTGGTCGTGTTGTGGGGGGGATTCTATAGCTATAATAGCAGGGTAAAGAATAGCAGACTAAAATAAATTGGTTAAAAATTTGCAGTCATCTGTTTTGCATGTATAATTTGGTCTTTGGTTTTTAGAGGACAGTTCCTATATAGCCTACAGTTCGCGTTTATTGATATTTATTTAATCCAGAGGGTTTGCTTCGCTGCATCTGATTGGCTAGAATGAAGCCATGAGACATGAGCAGCTGTTTCCTCTTCCGGCCTGTTCCCTCACAACTGATGAGGTGCGGCTCTTATTAAAACCCCGCAGTGCTCCACATTAGCGCTCAGACCCGCTCTCATCCCCACAGCCGCAAGCTCCATGATGGCTGCGGCACCTGCGCTCTGCCTCTTCATCCTCGCCTGCGTCCTGACAACCGGTGAGAGCATTTCTGCATGGACTGTTGCTATTGTTATTGTTGTTGTTATTGATGACCACTAACGCGTGAAAACAGAATAACGGGCAATAATAATAATAATAATAATAATAATAATAATCACAAACAACTAGTTAAGGAAACGCACTGGCAGCTATTAGTGTTCATTAAAATCAAATCACAGCAATTATTACACAGACACACACACACACAGACTCACAAACAAAAATCTTAAACTGATAATCTTCTGTTTTTGCTTTTCTCTTTTCTCTATTGTTATTTGATTCCTCACCGGACTCCTCCATTTTTCCATTTTAAATATATATTTAAAATGATTGTTTTTATATACAGTCTTTAAAATGTTTACAATGTTAAAGGCAGGTTTTCCTCCTTAATATGATGAGTAAATATTTTACATTAGTCATGCATAATCCTTGTTTTTTCCTTTTTACTATCTTACGTCGATAATAGGACCAGGTTGAATAATGTTAAGGTGGCAGGGAATTATACTGTGGGGGTCAAAACCAGCCTAGTGATGTTTATCATAGAGAGGTTTCGAATAAGCTACACTCGATTTTAAGAAATTTAGATAATCCTTTATAGTGAGAATTTCAATTGTTGCCTTTCGGGCATCGTTTTAGAGTGCTGGGTGGAAGAATAAAACGATTTAAGGTTGTTTTTTTTTCAGTGGCTCTTGGTTTAATGAACTCTTCATAGGTCGATTTCTATGAACTATGATTTGTGCAATGTACAGTATATTTATATTTATATATATATATATATATATATATATATGTATGTGTGTGTGTGTGTGTATGTGTGTGTGTGTGTATATATATATATATGTGT
>JANDJT010000124.1:15344945-15355304 GCA_024331685.1 Stegophilus panzeri | reverse complement strand
ATATGTGTGTATATATGTATATGTATGTATGGTGTGTGTGTGTGTGTGTGTGTATTATGTATTGTCTGTATGTCTGTTACCTTTTGCTGCAAAACTAGTTTCCCCTGAGGGGGACAATAAACAGTAAACAACAACAACAACAACAAACAGCAATAATCAGCTAAAATAAAGCAGCTGCATGAAATGAGAGGCAAAACCATGTGACCTAATATTCTCTATCGAGACCAGTGTGGTTGCATGTTAAAGTGATTCTTCCTTCTTTTATTCCTTCTTTTGGTTAAATGATGCAGAATAGAGTTATTTCCTGACTGAATAATGTGTTAAAATCCATTGAAGAATGCTTTGACGAACCACTGAAGAACTTTTGCTTCATTACAGGTCATGCAAGAATTATCGGGCCTTACTCTCCACCCCTGAAAACCTCCAACCTCTCAGTGGTAAGTGATATTATTTTCTCTGTGGTTTCGACTCTCTCGAGATGATGGAACATGAATATGACTTTAAATAAGTAATAAATAAATCACCTATTGCAGAGTATGTTTTAATATGATATTTTGTTATGTGCTCCATTGTGGCGCTTAATATCTCCAGAAATAATGAGGATTTGTTATTTCAGACAAATAAACATAATATATGTTTATTGTAGGTATAAGGCAAGATATGAAGAGTTTCACTTCTTTTGCATAAGTAGACCCACTTAATGGCGTCTTCAATGGTGTGTAAGAATGGGGGGGACACGACAAAATAAAACACTGGTGTTGATTTTCTCAGAGAAATAAAATAGTGTAATGAACAGCTGAAACCTTGTTTGCGCTATACTGCTATGACACTTCTACATTATTTCTGGATCTGAAAAAAGGTTGTGAAACTTGTGCCATCTTATTATAAATATCACTGTATGGTGAAGTGTATTTCTACATGTTGATGACTACAGTAGTTTCAGATGCTCTCTATTACAATGATAATGATAAAATAAATCATTGACGTTTGTTATACACATATAAACCAATGGCATTGAAGTGTTACGGAAAAGATCAGCCTCAGTGGAGCTCAAACCTTGTAGTCGCCTGATAGGCTGTGTGAATCTACACGTCTGGGCTAGAAAGAAATCAGCCTCACTACTTCATACCAGACATTTCTTTATAAAATACAGACATTTCTTAACAACAAATAATCTGATGTGGATGTCTGATGTCTCATTCTAGACCAAAAACATGTGCTCTGACTGTACCAGGATCATAGAGCTTTTTTCAGATATGATCTCTCATCAAGATACACAGGTGAGGACACCTGTATGTTTGTGTATGTGTGTGTTTATGATAATTAACCAAAAGATTAACCATTCAGAACAACCAGTGTCATGTTTTTGCAGAAGTGAAAATGTCATTGCCATTTCTTCTAGGTTTTACGGAAGTACAAGTCGTGGTGTGCCTATTTTTTAAGGCCATGTAACTTACAGCAATAATATTAAACCCCACCTCACACTCTCATGTACAGGCCCTGATCGAAGAGTCTCTCAAAGATATCTGCCGTCGTTTCCACGATGCTCAGATTACTCATAGCTGTTTCGATTTCATGGAAAAGTATCTGCCAATCGTCATACAGCAATTCATCGCATATGCTGTAAGTCCACAAGCCAATACGTACTGTATATTGGGTTTAAATAAATAAATGTTACAATAGTTTTGTTATAAAATCAAAACATTTGGCCCAAACGAACGTCCATTGTTAATATTAAGCAAGAAGATAAGACGTGTATTATTTGTTGCGCAGACACATAAGGAGGGAGAGATATGCATGGTGCTTGGACTGTGTGCTGTTCAGCCAGTTCAACACAAAGCTCCAGAGTTGCTCAACGTTGCTTTGCAGGAAGCTGGATTCATCCAAGTACAGCCTTCAACAGGAACCAGTCATGAGGTACGCTGGATTTAAGAGTGAAAGGGTCAGTCCAGTCCAAAAGCATGCAGATTGACTACGTTAAATTACCTCTAAGTGTGAGTGAGTGTGTGCATGGTGCTGTGCAATACACTGGCATCCCATCCAGGGAGTATTTCCTCACACTGAGCGTTCCCAGGATACGCTCCGTATCCAGAATGAAGGGCTTACTGTAGATGATTGTATGCACGAACGCTCATAAAATCTTTTATATTTTATACACGTGCTTTAACATCTGTCCGTGTAACTTTCTGCCCCGACAGTTAGAATTCAGCCCACAGTGCACCTTCTGCCTTTTCCTCATCAAAAAACTGGAAGACATGCTGCCAAAAGAGAGAACCGAAGTAAGACTTTTCGGAAAAAGCAATTCGATTAGTACTCGTGTACAGTAGGCTGTTGAAAGAATGCAGTAATAGTAACACCTGTTTTAGGAGAGTGTGGTGAAGCTTCTGGAGAAAATCTGCGACCACTTGCCTGCTCACTACAAAGAGCAGTGCAACAATTTCCTGGACAACTACGGCAAGCAACTCATCGACTTCCTGCTCACGTCTGCCACACCGCACACAATATGCATGCTGCTGCACTTGTGTCTCGTCCAGGATGCACCTGCTCTGGGTAATCACTGAAAATACTGAAGTAGCGTTACATTCTCGAGACCAGTACAGATACTGAATAAAATATTGCCTCAGGATTTGTTTACAGCCTGCCAGAACTCTAGATATAACATGGCTAAGTATTTGGTACATCACAAACCAAATACTTTCACTAACAACTACGAGGCACATTCACATTTTTGCTTCATGTCTTAACTTTAACATCTATGATAACAGAAACTTGTTTCATAGATGTTCCACAACACTCAATGTAACTATAAATAAATAAAAAAATGTTTTGGCATTCTTTAATAAAAAAAAAAAAGAAGATATTCTTTAGCAAATTGCTGTGGTATAAAAGGAATAAAATACTTTAGAAAATAAGGGTCAACCGTTACCGATAAATAAGTTGGGCAGAACCTGCCGATAACCGAGTAATCAACCGATAGTTCTTAAAATCGATACTGAATGAAAACATAACACTCAAAGTAAAATATTCCTGAACTTGATTACAAAAATAAACAGTACTGACTGTACCATTAAATTATGTACTGTACTTTTAAAAAAAAATGAAATAAATATCTGAATATTAATATATATTAACTATTAATGAATATTAAAGTAAATAGAAGATATGCATCCAAAATGAACCAAAAAGTAGCGCTCCAAATAACAAATAAAAATAGAGACGTCCAAAATGAATAAAAAGTTGGGGTTTTTTTTCAAAAACTTCAAATAACACAACAAAATTTCAGTTATAGTTTTAATTTCGCCTCTAGAGGTTGCTCTCGTGCAGACCCTTCTCAAAACACCATCGGCATGGATTCTTCCGATCGGTCAGCCTCTAATAGAAAATAATCAACTCCTTAGACAATAACTTACACAGAAAGGGATGTACTATTATTTGGATCATTGTTCATTAGAGTCTGTGCTTGAAATACAACTTACTTAATATACAATAGTTAATTTTGTTAATTGATTTATTTATTAGTTAAATACATATCTTTGTGTTCCTCGTAAGAGTGAGCACTTAACTGTACTACCCCACTAATAACTGTGAAATCTCATTGATAGCTTGTAAGCTCACACTATCACGTGTAGTTTTGTTTTTTTTTCCCCACAGTGCCGTCTCTGCCATCAGACTGTAAAACCTGTAAAATCCTGATGATCCTGACTCAGATTCACCTGGGCCAGAATACTAGCGAGACTCAGATGACTTCTTCGCTCTGGAAGACATGCCATCTTCACCCCAATGCTCTTCCAGGGGTAACGGTCCTAATAGCGGCATTTCATCTTTGCAACATGATCTTTGCAGCTGCTGATTTGTTTCCGACTGATGTTTTCTCTTTCTCTCTCTCTCTCTCTCTCTCTCTCTCTCTCTCTCTCAGTGTGAGGTGTTCATCCAGAGTCATGTCACGGCACTAGTGAACATTCTGAGCAAACAAGAAGAAGCTGTAAACGCATGCCAGGTAATTTACTCCAATAATCTCCATTCTCAGATAAATTCCTTTAGTTTAGTATAGTCTCTGCTCACAGCAGTGGCAATGTACATAAACTGTACACTAGTCTTAAAGGTTCTCCGCTTCCTCATGGGGTTCACTGGGAACTCTCTGATGCACAAACATTGAAACGTTTTTAGTGGTTCCCAGAGAGGTACATGCTGAAGAACCATTAAATAAACCTTTTTATTTATTTATTTTACAATAGTAGCTAAAAAGTAACTTTTTAATAATATATAAATTGCATGCTTTTACACTCTAGCTATAAACCAGAACTATAGACAGGTTGTAATTGAGAACGTTTTTGTTGCAGCTTCATTTATCCTTCATCGTATTTTCTTCTCTACTTTATTAGACGTTCTTCTGTGTGGGACATGAATAACCTGATGGACCGTCAAGCAAGGAAGCAGTGAATTTTTATTTGCTCCTCAATTTGCTCTCGTGTTTTACAATATTAAACTCGATTAGGCTTAAGTCAATCGATAAGACTTCTTTTTCTTATACAATAACGAGAACAATCATGTAACCAAACATCCGATTGTAAAAAATGATCTTTTTCTGTCAGGGTAATGTATACAGAAGACCATACTTTTTTTTTTTTTTTTTTAAACTTTTTTTTTTTTAAACTTTTTTTTTAAATAAAAAAATAAATCTTGATTTTACAGTCACCATGGCGATATTTTGCTCTATTCAGAAAACTCCTACTGCTTTGAGACCTGCAGTCTTTTTTTATATATTTATTTGTTTATTTATTTATTTATTTAAAAATACATTATATTTACACATACAGCACATGTACCGAGTTGTTACCTTACTGCCTAACCTTTCTTGTAGCAATACTCACTAGCCTGTGGATTATCATCATTATGCGATATAGCCATTTTCGATATTCAAACTCAAGATTTTGAGATTTGCACACCATGCTGCTATTGAGGAATCAAAATTTCTTTGTGTCTTAAAATAAATAAATAAAGATTTTACAATTTGTGTAAAGCAAGGTGGAGACGCAGTTGCAGAATTATGTAGAGTGTAGGGTTGCTAGATTGGAGTACAGTTTAACAGTGCAAACTGCAGCAGATCAGAAAAGGCAAACATTGTAGATATAATATCTCCAAAAGATGTGGGATTTCTTCAAAAAGAAACAAAAAGCATAAACAATGATTGGAACTATATAATTACATTGTTACATTAGTTAGGCTAGGTATCAAATGTACATAGTCTTCAATATGTCCACAAATCTTCTATACTATAAACCTACATAACCTTACACACCTTTGATTCGCTCAAATAGCAGTAGGGGAAGGTGGGAACACTTTGTTCTCCTTCAAAATGTGAATCACCAGTAGTTGTGTAATGTTTGAATAAAGTCTATTTTGAGGAACTAAAACCCTGTTAAATATTAAAATACCTAAGAAGAGTGCAGGAGTTGGTGAAATTCCTTTTCTGCAGTTTGTTTCTGACAAAAACAATTTTGTGTTGGTATTTGTGTATACTGGTGTGCTATTGGATGGGATTACCTGCACACATGTACGCTGCACCCTACACAAACTGTTTTCTCCTTACAACGATCACTGGAATGGAAACACCGCGATACGCTTCACATGTATTATTAAAATGTTTAATCAACAGATGTAACAAACCTGCGCAGCACTCACACAGAAACACAAATTAATTGGGACAAGCATTCATATCTATATTATTTAAGAGCGAAGTCTTTGAGGGTCTTCGTCATGCTCCTGTGTGGCTGTTTCCATCATTATCCATTTCACGCCTCTTCCAGATCTGAAATGCAGCAACAATTACGGTAAAATACATTTCACTGTCAATACTTGAACTAGCTATGTTTCCAATGTACTTCTGACGACACTGACCTGTATGTACGCTTCTGACAGTGTGATCATCTGAGGCAGGATATCTGTTACCTGCAGGTCTTGGAGCTCGTACCACTTCCCTGTGCCCTGAGTGATCAGTGTACAGATTTCAGACAAACCCCCACCTCTACATTTAAAAAACGACATACAGTACATCAACATGAGCCAAAATTTATCGGATGGTTTAAAAGCACTCACATGATGTAGGACATGAATTCTGTATGATCCCTCTGTTGGCTTCCCATCATGCACTACATTGGCTACCAAGTCATAGGTTGTGTTCTTCTCAGTAGCCTGGGCCTCTTCTGTTAGGTACTCACGCAGGTCAACATTACTGACAAACATTTACATGAAAACACAGTAAGAAAGCAAATAATAGGCAACTCAAAGGCAAAACCATTTCCAACCCCAAACTCACAAATTAAGTGTTTAAACACTTAAAAACGTATGGATTAATCCTAGGAAATGGTGTCATGTTCAAGTCTTGTTTGTTTGTACAAATATCAAAAAGAGAGAGCTTACGTGATGGGGAAATTGACGATGGTGGGATTCTTTTCGATGAAAAAGTTATTCTTGGTGAATCGCTTGATGTAGAAGATAAGGTATGGAGGAAGTCGGGTTAACTGGAACTTTTTGAGGAAGTTCTCTTTGTAGGTTTTGTACTCCTGTGATAAAGAGGAAGAACACAAGCAGACTGAGTGCATTAAATAAACAGTAAGTAGTATTGTTAGTGTGCTGTCAGCCTTGTAACCGCTTATTATTCATGGTATTTTAATCCTTTTTGTGGAGCACCTTCCATACCACTATACATGGAAATAATAACACCGAAGATTGTGCGCATTAATATGAACCTGTGATCTGCCTTACAGCTAGAAGAGCTGCTGTTACAGATCTATTAAATCAACACCTTCTGACCAATCAGATTTGAGAATTCAACCAAATGATTTAGATGATTTCGTTAAATATCAAGGACAGACTGTCTTCATAAAAAATAAATAAATAAATAAATAAAAAATTTCAAATGTTAAGCCAACAGAACAATTTGGAATGTCCTGAAAAAAGAAAGAAACCACTTGTGTATTAACAACCAGACACTGAACACGTTGGCCAAACATTGTGAGAGCTGTGAAGAAAAACTCAATAACAACAGTCAGTGACATCAACAACCTCCACAGGGCAGAGGTGAAGGTATCACAACCCACTGTTCGAAGAAGACTTTGACAGCAGAAATATATATTGAGGCCATATCACAAGATATGAAACCACTCATCAGCAGTAAGAATCAGAAAGCCAGACTGGAATTCGCAAAGAAATATAGAGATGAACCACAAAAAGTTCTGGAACCAAGATGAACGCTACCAAAGTGACGGAAAGACCAAAGGATCTGCTCATGATCCAGAACATACAAGCTCATCAGTGTAGCATGGTGGAGGTAGTGTCATGGCTTGGGCTTGCTTGGCTGCTTCTGGAACAGGATAAATTCATCTATATTGATGATGTAACATAGTGGCAGCAGAGTGAATTCAGAAGTTTGTGTCTGCCAATTTACAGAGAAATGCATCCAATCTAATTGGGAGGAACTTCATCGCGCAACAAGACAATGAACCAAAACACTGAAATCTCCATTATTCCTTTTAAAAATTAACATATAATAAAAGGATGGTCGTCATGGTCATATTTTTAATAACAAAACCACATTACAATATCAGTAGCGGTTTTCCATTTCATTTTTAATGTATAATAGTATATACTGATTGGAACGTACAACTACTTATAAGAAAGCACGCTCTCATTACGCTCTTAAAGCCGGTACCTTTTCAGTGTTGCCGTTGAATTTTGCCAGAATGTTGAAGAGAGGAACCTGAGGGATGATCAGCTGCTCTTTCTCATCTTTGTAGAGTGGTGCAGTAGGTAGGTCAAGGGTGAGGTACAGAAACGTGGACTCCAGCATCTCCTCCTGATACTCCTCCTTCTGCAGCAGCGCTTCTTTCTCCTCTGCAGGCTGTAGTGGAGACAAACGGTGTGCAGTAGTTTTTTATTAAACTCTCTTTAAAAAAAAAAAAGGCTCAATTTAAGCTTGTATGCCATAAATAAATCTGAACCCCAATATTATAGTAAAGTCAGCAGTGAAACCTGAATAATAATAAGTGTCTGGCTGACATCAAAATAGCAACTACACATTTCAGTCTTGTCAAAATAGCCAAGCAAGCAACCCTCAATAGTGCGCAAGCAGTTTTTCAACATGGCAGTATTCGGATTAAATTGAGCTATTTATATATTGCTGTATGGCTTTGCATAGAGCCAATAACAGTTTTCATCATAGGGTTGCTTCCTCTTTAGAAAATTACAATAAAAACAGTGTTATTGTGAATCACCAAATTTCTGTAAATACATTTGAAATTAAACACACCCATTTAGATACTGAACATCTGGAAAGATGTCAATGCAATCTCAACCTGGCTTAGAACAAAACCTTTTCAGCATTTCATTAGATCTCGAATGGAATCTAATCTTGCAGTATGCAAGTATGTGTAGTGAACATGTACACGTTCAGACTCTCAGTGTAGGGAGGGACGAGACGAACACAAGCACTCGATATACCGACCTCACAGCCTAAAACTTGCATCTGTTCCTTGATTCCAGATTTCTACACGCTACAACTGCCATGCTGGGGTTTTGTTTTTGTTTTTTGTTTTGTTTTTTAAATGAAACACTGTTGTTGGTGTCGTTATGTTTAGAAGGTTACTCACCAAATCAGGGTGAGGAAGTTTCTTCGAGAAGATACGCATGGACCCCTGGAAGACTTTTGTGAGAATAGCTGGAAAGTATGGAAAAGTAGGAACACGTTATATTGAGCAGAATTAAGCAAAAATAAGACACATTTTCCCCCATTATTAAAATAAACATATAAATAAATAATTCCTTTGAACAAAAACAGCCATGATGAAACTCACATGGTTTCTTCTTGGTTCCACCCAGAGCTCCATGCAGGGCATTTAGGAACCAAGAAAGAAAGTCCACAGCATCCCCTACAGGACAGACATAGCATAACAACTAGTTTATCATCTCCTTCCCTTCTGAATCTCCATTTTCATGTGAACAGGAAGTACTGGTGCAAGGCTGTATTACACTCTCAGCGTGGCACATCAGTCTGCAATGTAGTACCTTGCTTGGTGATCTGGAAGGTCTTCTTACTGCAAAGCACCACAGCCTGCAGCATTTCGTGGGGCGACACGTGGGCCTTAAAGTTGCGCGGGTTCCAGAGCTTGCGCATGAGCTCGCCGAATCGGTGCACCAGCAGGAACATGATGTCGCCGGGAGGCCGTCGGATCCCACGGTAGTTCTCCTCCTCTAGAAAGTAATTGCGGAGAGGAGGCACGTTGCACAGAGCCTTTAAAATGAAGAGGCAAAGGAAGATTTCTTCACTCCATGAAGAACAAGACAAACACTACAGGACTCCTGCTATGACCAGGTAACGCCAGTACGTTAAATAAACCTCCATGTTTACGAGAATTAAGACCTCGCATACCACATCGACGATCACCTGTAAATGTATGGTACTGTATTTGGGTCCATTCAATACTCCCAGATTTTCATTTTCATTTTCACCTTCACCTTGGGAAACATGTTCTCATGCTTCTTTGGTTTAAAAAAAAATGGTGGAATCATTTTCAGTAACAAATCATAAACTATAGCCCTATCTGAATAGGATTAAATTTACATGGTAGCCTCCACATTTCCAATTCAATTATATGAAGGTGTTTCCTGTGTAAATTTTTGTTTTGTCTGGATGTTGGTGAGAAAATTACAGACCAAATTACCTACTTTAACCAATGTTTTGTCTGGACAGACACGTCTGTGATTTTGCAAGCAGGTGTGTATCCCCTTCCGAATTCGAGGGGGGAGGAAAAAAAAGAAAAAGGAAAAAAAGGATAAAGGCTTTGGAGGAGTCTTTCAAAACCTTACAAGGTATGTGTCTAAAAACTTTGTTTCCACACTGCATACACTGGGATCCCATTAGGAGGAGAAATCTCTTGCTGATTAAAGTGGCTGTTGTAAAGTCAGATAAAGTTAATAAATTATTGCTGTAAGTTCTTTAATCATCTACTTTTAGATGCTGCCAAAAATACAGTGCCCTCCACTAACATTGGCATATTTTGGTAAAGATGAGCAAAGAAGGCTCTGAAAAATGTTCTTTATTGTTTAACCTTTTGATCTTTTGTTAAAAAAAATTTAACAAAAATACTCTGCTCTCATGGATATCAAACAAATCAAACACAACACAGGTTTATCTAAAAAGAAATATATTTGTTAAATATAGGTGTGCAACAATTATTGGCACCCTTTTAGTCAATACTTTGCCAAGATAACAGCTCTGAGTCTGCTCCTATAATGCCTGATGAGGTTGGAGAATACATGGCAAGGGATCTGAGACCATTCCTCCATACAGAATCTCTCCAG
>JANDJT010000124.1:15252540-15263648 GCA_024331685.1 Stegophilus panzeri | reverse complement strand
TGCAACCCTTTTAGAATCGAACAATTGATGTGCGAGAAGGTGGGATTTACAGAGAGAGGTTAAAGCGATGCAAACACGCGCACACACACGATGCAGTATTACACCATAAACACATCATAATGAAACTAAAGCCGAATCCCGGACATTTTCTCACATTTAGACACTTTTTTAAGGTCTGAAAAAGAGGACGTGTGGTCACCCTAACGAAAGCGTTTCAGAGAACAATGTGTGTTCATTTTATTCTACCGAATTAACTGTGCGCAAAATTTATTCGCACATGCACCAGGAGGTTGTTCAGTGAGTCACGACTAGCCAGAACTATAACCAAGCAGCTGTGTATATATTGTGTTATGTCAAAAGATTCATTTCTTTGCTGTTAAATGTAAAAAAAAATTTAAAAAAATAAAAATTTGATCCTGATAGTATTCCCATTTTTTACTAAATGTACCTGTAATCTGATTACTTTGTTTTTAGACATAACTGTAACGGATTACAGTTGCCAGTTATTTTTGTATCCTGCTTACGTAATGCTGTTACATGTATTCCGTTACTCCTCAAGCTTGATGGCGGCCCATAGAACTGTCCGGTAAAAAATTATGAAATTTGGCAAACTGATTGGGGAGGGTCTAAGGAATATTCTGACCAATTTTTGGGCCAAGTACTGCCAACGCCTTAGTGGCACCATCGGGTCAAATTTTGGCCTAATTTGGAAGTAAGTTTATGGTCATAATTTTTGAAGCATCCCTGGATTCCCCGGGGTGAGGTGAGATCAGAGCATCCCAAATCATCACCAAATTTATCAAACATCATCTTCAGAATATGCCTCACAAACATTCTAAAAAGAAGGTTGATTTTCCAAATGGTTTGCCCATAATGTGCCAACAAAACTGAAGGCAAAGCTGCCAAACAGGAAGTGAGGCTGTATCTCAGCAACAACTTTGTGCAATGACACAAAACTTGATACGCTTCTTCAGGACCATGCCCCAAGGCTAGGCAAAAAAATTTCGTGACAGCGACACTTACTGGTCAAAAGTTACAATAATATGCCCAAAATGCTTCCATTTTTGCTTTCCATTCCAAAGACTGCCATTTTTGCTCCTCCTCCTCCAAATTTTGTCCAATCTTCACTAAATTTGGCTCACATCATTTTGAGACCTGTCTAAACAAAAGTTATCAAAGAAACTCTGATGTTCAAAAACGTTCTCACATAATGGACTGGTAAATGCATGAAACTACAAATCATTCTTAAATCCCTTTGCCTATAGTTATGGCTCTGCTTTCCTGTGATTGTAACATGTCTGTGAATGTGCAGCTCAATGAGTCTGGGTGCTTGGTCCCCGAAAATGCTGCTTGCAGCTTTAATTAATCATTAAGTTTCTACAAAAAAAAAAAAATTAATAAACTATGAAATCCAGGCAGTGAGAGAAATCGAACCGTCAAATGTTTTAACAGTACCACAGCACTTCTGAACTCTTGGTCAAAAAGACGTTGAAGGCGATGGTGCTGGTGAATGAACGACTGTACATAGCTGCTATAATGGAAGCTATAACAGAACTAATTTGTCTATGCTTCACAACAATAAATGGAACTATAAACCGATAAACGGCATTGTTCTTAAATAAATGAAAAATTGTTAGCACTGGCACACACACACACACAAACAGCAAAACATCTTAAGTAAACATTCCAAAACGTTTGTATGATAAATTAATACGTTGATCATGCAGTTGTAATTTTAATGGCATTGCTGCACCGCTTAAACACAGATTCCAAATGAGCGAACACACTGCAGGCACGTGCACACAACAACACACACACACACACACACACACACACACACTCAGGCAAAGACACACGTGAGCCATGATCCTACCGAGCTCCTCCTGTGAACATCCCAACCTGGCTTCTACAGGCAGGAAAAGGAAATGAATGATGGAGAAATTAAAAAGCAAGTCAGGAAGGTCGAACCATCATGTAGAAGGATATGGAGAGTGAGAGACTTTATTATTTTCTTTTACCTCTTTTTTTCTTTCGGAGCTCTCTCATGGCTGCTCTGATCATTTTTCTCTCCTCAAAATCTTTGGAGTCATCAAGCTGTTTATAGCAAAAAATAAAGAAATCAATCAAATTAGCACCAGCACCACTCCTGGAGTAGTAAATTCATTAATGTCATGCATGGTCACTTCTTTTATACAGTCCCCTCCGAAATTATTGGAACGGCAAGGTCAATTCGTTTGCTTGTGTTATCCACCAAAGACATTTGGATTTGAGATCAAATCAGACGGATGCGAGACGAGAGTTTAGATTTCAGCCTTTATTTGGATGTGGATCTGGATGTGTTAAACAACATAAAACATAGAACCTTTTGTGTCAGACCACCCAATTTGTGTGAAAGTAAAATTATAAGAACAGATAAGTCTTGAAGTAAATTAAAGTAAACACTTAATATTTGTTTACATATCTCTAGCTTGCAGTAACTGCATCAAGCCTACGACTCACTGACATCACCAAACTGTTGGTGTCTTTAGCAGGCTTCTACCGCATCGTTGTACATGTAGTTGTTTGTTTCAGGGGGTTTCTCCATTCAGTCTCGTCTTCAGGAGGTGAAATGCTCAATTGGGTTTAGGTCTGGTGATTGACTTGGCCAGTCTAAAACCTGATGAAGTCCTCTGTGAAATTGACAGTGTGTTTTGGATCGTTGTCTTGCTGCATGTTGAAGTTCCTCCAGATTAATTTGGATGCATTTCTCTGTAAATTGGAAGACCATTTGTTTCTGTAAACTTCTGAATTCATTCAGCTTCTACCATCAATATGAGTTCAATCATCAATAAAGATTAGTGAGCCTGTTCCAGAAGCAGCCATGCAAGCTTGACTAAAGAGCTTGTATGTTTTAGATCATGAGCAGATGCTTCCTTTCTCCACACTTTGGCCTTTCCATCACTTTGGTAGAGGTTCATCTTGGTTCCTGAACTTTTGGGGCTCATCTCTGTATTTTCCAATCTTCCTTTCCAATTCTTACTGCTGATGAGTGGTTTGCATCTTGTGGTATGGCCTCAATATTTCTGCTCTCGAAGTCTTCTTTGAACGGTGGATTGTGATACCTTCATCTCTGCCCTGTGGAGGCTGTTTGTGATGTCACTGACTGTTGTTTTTGGGTTTTTCTTCACAGCTCTCATGTTTCTATCCTCAACTGCTGTTGTTTTTCTTGGCTGACCCATTCCATGCCTGATTGTTAGTACACCAGTGATTTCTTTCTTTTTTTTCCCAGGACATTCTAAATTGTTGTATTGTCTATGCCTAATGCTTGTGCAATGCCTCCGATTGATTTTCTCTCTTTTCTCCACTTCAAAATGGCTAGCTTTTCTCCCATAGACAGCTCTCTGATTATCATGTTGGCTTATCATTTTTAACAACAAATATAGTCTTCACAGGTGAAACTGAAGGCTAAAACCAAGAGCAAGTGCTCAGATCTATTTATCGGATTTATTTCTAGATTTAAAATATCAATCGGACGGAACACACCAGGGTAACAAGACTCGCTGGTCAGTCACGTGTTCCGATATTTTTGCTCGCTTACAAATTGGGTGGTCTGATACGAAACATGCTATGCTCTAGGCCGTTTAACACATCCACATATACAGGAAATAGCAGGAAATAATCTTATAAATAGGAAATAATCAAATAATTCATCTTTTGATCTCAAACCCAAAAGTCTTCAGTCTACAGCAAAAACAAATGAATTGGCTTTGCCGTTCCAATAGTTTTGGAGGGGACTGTATATAAACAATGGTTTGGTGGTCACGATACCATTTTGTCCAGGATTTCCTCATCCTCGATGGCCTCGAGCTGTTCGGAGGTGAGTGCGCCGCTGCTCACAGTGGCGCTGTGCGCGTCTCTTTTCAGCTGGGATACGGATGAACCGTTCTGGACGAGTGGAGCCTCACTGGGTCTCTGGAGAGCAGGCTCAATTGAAAACGCAGGCTCTGTTTCCATCTGTGAGGGACAGGGGCAGCAAAGAAACACTTATTATATCACTGTCTAATACATTTCTTATATATATATATATATAACTGAAGTGGCAGAAAACAACTTTCAGTAGGGGAATTATGAATGAGTGTTTAAAAGAATAATACAAGTAAAGAACAGTGGATTAAAAAATGGAAGTGTGTGTACGCGTGTGTGTGCGCGCGTGCGTGTGTGTGCGTGTGGAGGGTCTAGGGAGATTGTGCCTGTATGTGATCCATCCTTCCAGCTGTGTTTACACAAAGGCCATGGAAGCAGGCTGACATTTAGGCAGGCATGAGAGCTCGCCGATTTCTGCGAATGTTCCTGGGAGAGTGACCAGCCCGCGTGCCTGCTCTCGCCTCTCTCTAAGCGCTCCAAATCAACTAGGAACTCCCCGTCCTGCCAGGTGGGATCAAGCGCTCTTTGCAAGCGAGTCGGTCGTGACATGGGGTGACCGATATGATTTGAGCAGGTCGGTCTACTGTACTGTATGTATGGGAACTGAAATTCTCTAGTACCACGTACATTCTACCACATAGATCCATTGTTGTAACTGGTCATTAAACACCAATTTTTATTTATTTATGTTTACACGAAGCCACTCTGGAGTCCATCCTGCTATGTTTTGTAATACTTTAGTGTGGAAGTAGTGTGCATTGGTTGTGAACTGGATTTACAGCGAAATATCCTGCGAATAGATCATATGGTTTGTCCACTGAGAATACGGACAATGCTATAAACGGCTCTACCTTACACACTACACAACGATGTCCGTCACCACACGCTGCCCTTTAACAACCACTAAATTACAATCAAGTTCGAGAGCTCAGATCAAGCTGTAAACACACAGTGAATTGCAAAGTTACTAGGCTTGTTTATTAACTAATAAACTAGTCACTCTCACTGTGTGTGTGTGTGTGTGTGTGTCTCAGAGTGAGAGAGAGAGAGAGAGAGAGAGAGAGAGAGAGAGAGAGAGATGAACAGAAAGAGGTCGGGATATGGTGAGTGTCTTCAGTGATGACAAGTGAACAGGAAGACGAGGACCAGCTATAAACAGAGCCGATTTTCTTTCCATAAGCACACGTGCTATAGAATATTCGTGCAGATTTATTTCAAGTGGTCAAAATGTCAGCAAGGCTACAACAGGATGTGGGGTGTTTTTTTGTCCTCTGCTATAAACACTGCAGATTTTCTTCCAGTCTCCGTGGACACATGTCCAACAATGACGGGTCCAAACAACAAAGTAAAAATAGCCCGAGTCTTACTGTAGAGAAAAAAATTAATCTTGGCAAAGACAAAACAAGCTTTTAATTGAATGAAGTGTCTGTGGGGAGAGTCCCGGACACATGATGTAAGAGTTGGCTGTGGTTACTTAAGTTCACCATGAATTCATAAGAGTGACGTCCGGTCTATTCTTCTCTTGTATATAGAAGGTTTTTATAAATGATCCAAAGCAGCATATAATAAGAACTTTTCGCTTAATTGCATACACGATATACTGCGATATAAAAAAAATAATAATAATAATAATAATAAAAAAAGGTTCATTGCCACCTTTAATTAAGGTAACCGAGTGCAGCAAGTCCCAGTGCTAGAAAATGTACTGCTACTACCACAAAACAATACTCGGGTCACTGGCTGGGCAAAAATCCTTTTGGTGCTGAATTAGACATGCTGGCTGCAGTTCTGATTAAAGAATCGTACAGAACTGAGCACTGGGCAGGATGAAGCTGTAGACCCGAGTGGTATGGAACTTGGACAGCAAAAGGATTAGGCATGAAGAGAGGGCACAGAGGTTAACCCTCCCTGTGACAGCTGCTCTTATCTAGGGATAACGCTCGATCTTTTTTTGTACTATTTGTCTAGTGTAAATGCACAGTGCCTTAAGCCACATATGTGCACTAGAGTGCATCGTTACTTACTTGAAAAGTGGCCTATAGGACGTTGCTTGCACTGCGCAGAAATGCGAGCCTGGCTACAATCTGGTGCCGAGTTTTTGCAAAAAGGGAAGGGGGAAAAAATATATATGATCCTAAAGTATACCATGCTGTTGCTACGGGAGAAGCAACCGGTCTGCGAAGATGTGGAGGAAGAGCATCGGAGGGCAAAGGTAGGCGGATGTGGGATGGGCTCAGGACTGCTATCAGATTGCACTTTGTTTGGAGGTTCAGGATCCTGATCCGGAGGAACTTGAGCTGCTGGAAGCCCGAGAGCATGACACAGGGCATCTATCTGCCTGGCGAGTGTCTCCTGCTGGAGTCGTAATCGTAGATTCTCCTCATGCAAGGCAGCAACGGCTTCGACAGCTGGGGCAACCCGAGCTGCGGCCTCGTCAAGACGTGCGCTGATGTGCCCGCTGAATGCCTTGAGATCGCAGTGGATTTCCTGCACAGCACATTGGAGAGTGAGCTCCAGCCTGCACACTTCCTCATCGGCACTTCGTCCGTCCTTGTCTGGGGCGTCATCGACCAGAGAATCGGCAAGGAGATCTCCGATCACTGCCTCCAGTCCAGACTCTTCACACTCGCCATCCAGGATGGTGAGGGGTGCGATCTGGTCTTCCGAGGTTCCCGTGAGGTCGAGGTCGACACCAGGCATGGTGAGGTTTGAAGATATTTGGTTATTAGTAACGAACACACAGGAGCCTGGACTTGCGAAGGGTTCTTCCAAATCCAGAAACAAGTAATGGAAATATCAAAGCAAACAAAAGATGAAACCTTTCACTGGAGGTGCACGAAGCAGGATACAGAGTTTGCTGCGACAATCCCAGCTCTATATACCCCCACCACACACACACAGACACACACACACACACACACACACACACACACCTTCTCTTCAGTTCGTCAGAACAGGAGAGCCAATATCCAGGGCTGGAATGTAGTCACCATGGCTGCAAAGGCCCAGGACACCCCCTCCAGCTCAGGTGCCACAGCCATGTCTATTTATCACCAGTCATTCCATTATTCTAGTGTATAAACACCCTTCAGCCTCTTCTGCTGTCTATTTAGAGCGCTTGCCCTTCACACCTCTACAAGCAGCCAACAGGCAGCTGTTGGGCAACAGGCGAACAGTGTTTCTTTTCCAGTAACACACTAAATGAAGTGCGTGCAAGCGTTAAATAAACTGAAAGCCCGTTCTAGTCGAGCGTGAGGACTGCAACAGACTTCAGAGATAAGCTCAGAAATAAGCTGTATGAAAAAAATTCCAGGTATTCTACAGTATATCATTTTGTTTTAGTGTCCTTTTGAACGCTACGTCAAATGGCAGCTCAAGACACACTGAGGAAAGCACTAACTGCCCCTCTTCTGCATTTACCAGCTTATAGAAGCCCACAATTGATGCTGCTCTGATTGACGGAGGAGAAAGCAACATCATCCTTCTAACCCAGACCCCACAGCCATTGCACGCTCTCAGACACCCAGCATCGTCTCTTGTATTCTATAGAATACTGAAAGAGAGGCATATTTAAAAAAATTTCCAGTGGTGTACTAAAAGCACAGGATCATCTATGATGAAGCCCCAGAATATTTCGGGTGGAAGGAAAACGCATTAACTTGCTATACAAACGTGCCAGCAGTCTCCCGTTCAGTGGAAAGTCTACATTTCAACAGACTCCAATGGTGTGGAGTGATGGATCATCATTTGGCTCCATAGGAAACTTTACATCATTGTATCCTTCCGCAAAAAGTGTCATATACTCCACAATCGATGACATTCCTTGCCATAACCAAAGTGGGTTGGCATTTCAGTACTCGTGAAAATGGCATATTAAAAAACACCCCAGCTGATGCACTGAGCTATTTGAACACAGTGTTGCAGCCTACAATAATATAAATAATTCTCTATTTAAACCCTTATATTTACGGCTCTGGGACTTTACCAAACCGTAGTCTCCAAAATCAGAGCACTTGGAATGGTAACGGATCATCCGAGGACTGGCAACTCTGCCAACATTTTACTTCCAGTGCAGCAGAAAATAAGACAACAGCTGAAGAACTGCAAACTAGAGTCAGTGTTCGAGACAATTAGATGATAGTAAACTATTAACAGATTCTAAGTTTATTACATTTTGGGAAAACAGTCCGTAAAGGATTTCATTGTGATCGCTGTGGCCAAAAATGCTCGATTTTGCTGCGGCATTTTTTATAAAAAAAAAATTTGTGATGCAACTTTTGTTTTTGTTGTTGCATGTACGACTTGAACTGGCGAAACTGAACTAAATTTCTCTGCACAGTTGTTCACGGTGAGGTTTGCTGGTAAACGAGACCTTTTAGCTGTAATCACGTTTGACGCACGTGAAACGAAGAGGGCCGAGTGCTGAATGCGCATTGTGATGATGTCACATGACGCGTCTTGGCCCAAACCTGTGAGTATTGCGGAGATTGCTTGATTTCGCATTCGTTTCTGCGATCGCTGAACCCTGGAGCGACTGGGAAAAGTGCTTCGAGGCATCACTGTGCTGTAATGTATAGGTGATGAATAAAGACTCATTATCAGAGTTCAACAAACATGGAAGATTTATTCGACTGAATTGAATTACTTCAAGCAATTGTGTACATCCTTTAAAAAAATGTACACAATTTCTACAGATGAACAGATGCAGCCACACCTATTGTTGTGGATGCTATACGTTTATATTCATTATAAACGTGAATTTTCAGAAGACAAGGTTTGCAGTAACGGCATGCGAGTCTGTACAGGATAATAACATTCATCAGACAGCTGCCTGTGCAGAGTCCATGCCTCTGATCATTCTGGGCACTGACAGCAATACATCGGCGCGTCATACATCAGCCACGACCCAAAAAAGGCTTCACCCAGCCAGAAACTTTGCATAAAAGAAAGAGGAGCCAGGAAATGAGCGGACAAAATTAGCTACAAGGCAGGTAAGAGAATGTTTTTAGTGTAACTCGTTTACAAATAGAAAAAATAAATAAATAAATAAATAAATAAATAAATAAATAAAAGTGATCATCTAGTGTCAGCAGATCAGATATGGAACAGTACAATTATACTCCATGAATGGCAGACGCGTGTGTAACCTGAACTATGACTGATAGCTATTAAGAATTTCTTAAAAAAAAACTTTAATAACAGAAACCTTATTCAAAACATCCAATCTCAGTCAATTAAACAAACTCCACTGGTCGTCCGCTAAAAAGCTCTAGATCCTAATCTCTGGGTGTTTGTACAAAACGTCTATTGCTTCGACTTCTCCGTCCATTTTATAGCCTGATTCTAGTTTTAGCTGGCTGAATAATGCCATTTAAAGGAGTGCACGGCTCCCTAATCTGTACTGCATATCAAAAGAAAGGGAAGCGCATCATTCGTGCTCGAGACCACCCAAACAGACCAAGGATGAGTTCTCCCTGCTATCCCTCCTCCCAAACAGACCATGGATGAGTTCCCCTGCTCCCCCCCGGTGCACTTCACTCTGACACTTTTCAATTATTATACTTGTTTGGCCGTAACGTATGAACAGCGGTCATTATATCAAGCCTCAAACCAAGCCAAGTAAAAATAGGTCTTCATGGCATAAACATTTACTACAGTAATAACTGCACTGTTCGTTTTTACCTGGGTCTTGATTTCAAGAACGTAAAACATTCACGTCATTGTTCTGGCAGTTGCTCTCGCTTTCCTGATTCTTTGTCTGCTTTCCCTCTCGTGCATTTTCCCCCAGACATTAATCCTTCGTTTGTCCAGAGCGCCTCTGTTAACCTGATGATTAGACTTTATCCCTAAACGAGATTACGGCGCTGGCCTACAGTCCTCAGTAGAGGAGAACAGGAGTGTGGGAGAAAGGCCAGTGTGAGAGAGCGACGTGTGTGGAAAAACTTGCAAAAATAAATGCAAAGACGGAGATTCCAAGTCAAATGTAAATAAATCAGCTCGGCACTGCACTCGGCACTCAGGTGGATTGATGTCTCGGGCCTCGCTTTCGCTCAGCTGTTTTTGAAAGACTGTCGTGACGACCGAGATGACTCTTTCACAGAATAAATAAAAAGTATGCGGATACCTTGAGGGAGGATCCTGTCGAGTGGGTGGAGCTGGTGAGCTTGAATGGCGCTGCTCTCAGACCAAGTGTTAGCTCTGAAGGGAAAAAAAATAATAATAAAAAAATAGAGAAAATGTAAGGATACATACATACACATGCTATATACAAATACACCGAACGGCCACTTTATTAGGAACAACTCTTCACCTGCATATTCATGCAGTTATTCAATCAAGTGGCAGGAGCGTAATGCGTGAAAAGGCATGCAGATTACAGGTCAAGAGCTTCATTTAATATTTACATCGAGACTGCTACTGGTGCTTTTCTGCTCACCATGGTTGCAGAGAGTGAGTTACTGTAGCCTTGTTTTTTTTTGTTATTATTATTATTATTATTATTATTATTATTAATAATAATAATAATAATAATAATAATAATAATAATATTCTCGCCTGCTCACTGCTACAATAATGTTATTTTCTGCTTTCAGAGCTGTTAGTGACAAATCAATCATCAGTAGTGGCCCTTCCCATAACCTTGTTCTAACTATAGCAACAAGACGCCTACCGTATAAACAGTAATCCGTTAGAACTAGACCAAGGCAAAATAACGCATACGTCGCCTTTGCTAGAGATAGCCGCAGCACAAAAGCCTTACTGTTTGGATAATGTGGTAAATGTTTAAGTTAAACAGACTTAAACGTACAGTACATCTGTCTGTGTACATAAAGACTTGTGCATGAGACGCGAGATGACCTGGAATAAGGAGAAGGCAGCCATTATTCGGTTTTGTAATCCATCGCACTGGTACCGCTCGGAGTTTTAAACCTGGGACATAAGCAAGTCGCATACCGTAGCTGCGAATAAAAAATAAATAAATAAATAAGGACACAATACCAGAAGCGTTTTACGCTGTTCGAGCAGAGGAGGTGAGAGAGCTGGAAAGACTAAAAGGACTTAAGCGTCGCTGCATCGCTCTCTTCATGCAGATATGAAGCATGGGCTCAATCCCACTGCACCACTATTAATCAGTACGTTTACGTGGACAACAATAATCCGATATTAACCCGATTAAGACGATACTCTGATTAAGAAACTAGCAT
>JANDJT010000124.1:15204825-15218642 GCA_024331685.1 Stegophilus panzeri | reverse complement strand
TTATTATTATTATTATTATTATTTATACAACACTGACATTTAGTCTAAATTTTGAATTGAGTTTGAGGTAAACAGAGACTTGGGGTCAGTTTCTCAGGTGGACCTCCATGACAATAACATGAACTCAGAAAGTCAGTGTGAAGGGTTTCTCTAGTCTTTACTCAGACCTCCTACAACAAAAAAATAAATAAATAAAAGAGAAAGTTTCTGTGAAACTCCAGCACACTGGGTTTGTTGTAATGAACTCACCAGTTTCTGAAGAGACGTTTCATCCAAACTGGAGTACCTGTGTTCAGTCATTGTGAGCTTCCACACCAAAAACCTGGTGGAGTCCTGGGGAAGAAGGCAAAATAAACACTTTCTGGAGCTTCTGCTGTCTGTCTCAGGAGACTTCCACAAGAGTTTTAGCTCTATATGTTTCGCTGGATGTGAAAAACACTCATACAACACGAGAATAAAGGCTGAAAATCCAGCATGTCCTTCACACAAGTATTATAAAGTGAAATAATCTCCAGTCCAGTCCACAACAACAGTCCCACCTGCTGAAGACCTGCATAAAAAAGAGCAGGTTTTATTCTTAAAAACAAGTATTAAACCAATCCTGGCGTTTTTTCCTGACAATAAACTCACAATAAAAGTTTTAACGTTATATCCGAGGACAGCTCTCTCACGCCGATGGTCCTGTAAAACCAACTGATTCTGTCTTCCTTCCACGTGAATAATTAAACACAAGCCCCGCCCTCAGATCTCTCAGCCAATAGAAAGGCGAGGAGAAGGAGTCGTTTACTCTTTGAATTTTTAAGCGGGTGGCAAAGCAGCGCGCGCGCGACTGGCGCCGCCTATCGTTATAGTCGTGAACCTAATCCAGTGCTGTGTAAGCCATATTTACCAAAAGTACCAAAGTTAGTGGAGGGCACTGTATGTGTTCAGCCATGATACTATCACTACAATTAAATCGCATTGCTATAACTATGATTATTACATGTTTAAACATAATAATATTATGTGATTTAATATTGGTGCTACAGGATACCTACTGTACTGTATGTGTTGTCTACAGAAAGCTTAGCAATAGCACATAACCTGAAGATTCCTTTACAAACTGTTGAACAGGTCAAGGTCACGGTCCATGATATAGGAATATGAGTTAGATCGCAGAGAAGAAGGTGATCATTTACAATTGAAAAGCATAGCACCTAATCTGGGAAACAGGACAGCACTGGCAGTTATGTCTTCCAGTAAAACTGAATCAGTAGTAATTATTATTAATCACCAGGGAAGGTACCAGCATCCAAAAATGGCCAAATGTTTGTGGATATCTGATCATCACACCCATATATGGTTCTTCCCCAAACTGTTGTCTAGAATGTCTTTGTATACTGTAGCATTACAATTTCCCTTCACCGGAACTAAGAGGCTCAAGCCTGTTCCAGCATGACAGCACCCTTGTGCTCAAAGCGAGCTCCATGAAGACATGGTTTGCCAAGGTTGGAGTGGAAGATCTCAAGTGTCCTGCACAAAATCCTGACCTCAACTGGACACCTTTGGAAAGAACTGGAACACTGACTGAAGCACCCCAGGCCTCCTCACCCAACATTAGTGCCTCCTCCTCACCCATCTAATGCTCTTGTGGCTGAATGATCACAAATCCCAACAGCCACGCTCCAAAATCTAGTGGAAAGCCTTCCCAGAAATGTGGAGCTTTTCAACAACAGCATATCCTGCAAGTGGTATGGTCAAGTGTCCACAAACCTTTGGCCTTATAGCATACAATATATGGGTAGTAAATACACTAAGTTTATATAATGAAAGGTCTGTGGAATATGGTCGATTGCATACTATCAAACCCACGCTGATGTGTCTTCAGTAAGATCGTTGGTGGACAAATCATTGACTGAGAAGGAAAAGCGAAATGAAAGGAACCACACCACGTTATACCAAACATTTCATTTATTTAGCATTTAAGCAAAGTATCTGAAAGACATGTAAACACATTTCCAAGTAACCCTGCTCCTAAGATGAACTATTTCAACAAATATCACTGAAAAAGTCAATGATACTCAACATACTGTGACCTTAGTATATTAGACCTCAATATAAGGTTCTCTCTGGGTTAAGATTAAATGGCAGACAGAATCTTATCACTGACGTCTATGCTATTCTAAGGTCACAGTAGGCCAATGGAAATACAATTTGTAACAATTCCCTGCCCAGCGCTATCATTTACTAAACTGATTACATTGTGCACAAAACAGATGCAAACTATTACACCGCCCAATTTTACTATAAAATAGTTTAGTCTGGTCTTAATCTCCTAGCGAAGTGGTATTCTAAGTTCTCAGTGGCTGTTTAAGCGAGAAGAAAAATACTTCTGACAGCCATGTGTATGGAAAGCATTTTCTAAGGAACGGCAATCAGTAAATGCACAGCAGGACGGATTATCCAGCATATAAAAGGAATATTTCACATTGTTTTCACTCAACCGAGCTCACCTTCCTGTTTCCACAGGCGCAGCGTCACCTGATCATAATAAGTACAATAACAGGATTGACAACAGTGGTCAGAGGCATACCTCCGCGAAATGTATTTTTGATCAAGTCCCAGCTGTCGTGAGTTCATCAGACATCTGCTTTCAGTGCAATTTCACAGAGGGGTTAAGGAACATGAAACACCATCTGTTTGCATGCACCATAAATGGCTGGAAAAGTCAGTAAATATTATTTTGTTGTCTTTGTCGCTACGTGATTGGCTAGATTCGAGACTGGCTTTTGCATCATGCTCGTAATTCCCCTGCGCTGTTTTCCAAATCCGAGACGCCGTATGACCGACGTGTGAACCACAGCTTAAAACGATTTGACGTTGAACTCAAACAATTTGGCATTAAGTCATTTGGGCACGCATTTCCTGAACCGAACAGTTGAACAGCTAATCACGGACGCCCAAATAAAGTTGTTTGAGTTGCTAAGTTACACTGGTTAATGCTCTGTGACCTGAATGTTCAAATCCCAGGTCTATAGAACCACTGTAGGTCCCTTGTGCAAAAGCCTTTAACCCTCAGCTGCTCCACTATATGCTTGAATTAGGTTCTGCTTCACTTGTAAATCATTTTGGATTCAAATCAGACATCAAAAGTGGTTCTAATGTAACGGCTGATCGGTGTATACTGGAATATTCTATACTCGTGTGCATCAGTGAACTTTTACTCTCTTTTTCGTTGCTTATGTCTTTCTCCCTATGGATCTCCTACCTAAGGGCTGGGAATTCATCATCATTTATACATTATTAATAATTTGTGAATAATGCAGACTAATCCTGTACTACACAGCTTTAAACCCTTATCGTGTTTATGTAATAAAGTGCTTCCATAAAATAATTTGATGTCGGCTATATAATCAGAAATACATGCCTTACTTTTGGGCCGTTCAGTGTGGGCTGGATTAACCGATATTTGCACAGATCACACAATCATCCTACATACATTCTCACCAGAACAAGCTGTAAACTATACAAGAAGAAGAACATCCGGGTGACACCACAATGAAAGTAGCACATGATTAATATACCAATATGGGATGATGGGTCAGGTTCTTTGATTTCTTTACTATTATTAATTCTTCATAGGCCTTTTTTTCTCCACAATTGCTTAATCACACATACAAGGTTCAGTGATGTAATCAAATCACTGCATATTACACATATTACACATATCATTATTAGTCAAAGGCTTTTGTCTAGTACAGTCATATGTAGTGAGGTTGAAGATTCAACTGTGTCCTGTTTTTGCCACAGTACATTCATTTATGTAGTGGTTTCTCCTCTTACATCATACATTGTTTATTATTCAGAAACTGCGATATATAGATATATACATATATCAGTAGTAGGCTTTATACAGTCCCCTCTGAAATTATTGAAACAGCAAGGCCAATTCTGTTGTTTTCGCTATACATTTGGGTTTGAGATCAATAGATGAAGATGAGATGATAGATCCGAATTTCAGGTTTCATTTCCTGATATTTGCATCTAGATGCGTTAGCTTAAAGCACGGCATCGTTGGTGGCAGACCACCCAATTTTTAGGTGAGCAAAAGTATAGGAACAGATAAGTCTTGAAGTAAATTAAAGTCAATAAAACTTCATATTCGGTTGCATATGCCTTGCTTGCAATAACCGCATCAAACCAGTGACCCACTTCCATCACCAAAATGTTGCATTCGTCTTTTCTGATGCTTTTCCAGGCTTGTACTGCAGATTCTTTCAGTTGTTGTTTGTTTCGGGGGGTTTCTCCCTTCAGTTTCCTCTTCAGGAGGTGAAATGCTGCTCAATTTGATTAAGGTCTGGTGATTGACTTGGCCAGTCTAAAACCTTCCACTTTTCCCACCAATTAAGTCATTTGTTGAGTCAGCAGTGTGTTTTGGATCGTTGTCTTGCTGCATGCTGAAGTTCCTTCCAATTAGATTGGACGCATTTCTCTGTAAATTATCAGACATAATATTCCTGTAAACTTCTGAATTAATTCTCCTGCTAAATCATGAGTTCCATCATCAATAAAGATTAGCGAGGCTGTTCCAGAAGCAGCCATGCAAGCCCAAGCCATGATAAGTTTCTTTGTTTTGGATCATGAGCAGATCCTTCCTTTCTCCACACTTTCTGCACACAGAGGTTCATCCTGGTTCCAAAATTTTTGTGGCTCATCTCGGTATTTCTTTGTGAATTCCACTCTGGCTTTCCAATTCTTACTGCTGATGAGTGGTTTGCATCTTGTGGTATGGCCTCTAGATTTCTGCTCTCGAAGTCTTCTTCAAGCGGTGGATTGTGATACCTTTACCCCTGCCCTGTGGAGGCTGTTGTTGATGTCCACTAACTGTTGTCTTGGGGTTTTTCTTCACAGATCTCACAATGTCATAGTACACCAGTGGTTTCTTTCTTTTTCCAGGACATTCCAGATTGTTGTACTGACTATGCCCAATATTTGTGCAATGGCTCTGATAGATTTCCCCCTCTTTTCTCTGCATTAAAATGACTTGCTTTTCTCCGATAGGCAGCTCTCTGATCTACATGTTGGTGTATCCTTTTTAACAACAAACGCAGTCTTCACAGGTGAAACCTAGGGCTCAAACCAAGAGTAGACATTCAGAGCTATTAATTCTTTAAACAATCAATTGAATAGGGCACACCTGGGCAACAAGAAACACCTCTCAGTCGCGTGTTCCAATATTTGTGATCGCTTGGGGGGGAAATGGGTGGGTTCAAACAAATTTTGGCATGTTCCATGTTGTTTCGATGTAAATATGAGGAAATTAAAGCTGAAATTCTGATCTGTCGTCTCTTATTCATCTTTTGATCTCAGACCCAACGTATACCTTCAACGTATAGCAAAAACAACAGAACTGGCCTCGCTGCTCCAACACTTTTAGAGGGGACCGTATAATTAAGTTATTATTTGTCTACAACGTCTACAAAAGGTGTATGTGCATAATTATATAATAGAAGAATGTCATAAATCAACATGCATCAACAGAAAATACAGTTATTTGCATTTTTGTATGGAAATTAATCATGAACCAAAATGTCAGAATTATGACAGGCCTTATCCTTCATAGTTAATAAAAAAAAATATTTAAGTAAACAAAAATGTCCTGAAGATGACAACGCAGATTATTTGCACCGGTTCAGAGTGTTATTAAGTCCTGAATTGACTCTTGATTGAGAGACACCAATAATTTAAGCTCTTGTGTGCACTGCTGGATTAAAGTTTGATTGTCCAAACCCTGAGAGTTGTAATCTACAACACAGAGAAAGTCTAACATGTGCTTGACTGGGGCCTCCTTTAATTGCGTCCTTAACAGGTCCTTCGCCAGATTTAGAGCACTCTGTACGATTACAGACGGCCGGTACTTGTTGAAAGCGTAGTCTGCCAGACTCAGCTCACACACTTTGCCGGCTAAACATTTATACCTCTTCACCTCGAGGAGCTGCTCTTCAGTGGTTTTCCAGCTCCTGCAGCTGCTGCCTTCGTCTGAGACTTTTTCCTCCGTTCCAATCGCATATCTGGATAACTCGAGACTGATGAAGTAGTCGAGGAAGAAAGCGAGAGTCGGCGCAGCCAAGCGGAAGTTCAGTCTGAGGAGAACAAGGCACTCGAGGTTGCAGAGCTGCTCTCTGGAGAAAGCGTCACAGCAGAGTGAAAGCAGCTGCTTAATGCGTGGCGAGCAAACTTCAACCTGACGGATTCACAACACACACACACACACACACACGTCAACACTCCGGTGTTTTAAATGATTACGTTTAACCGATGTGTTTAAAGCCTTTTTTTTTTTTTATCTGATAGAAGAGAAAGCCCTGTGAATTAATTCACTGACCAGAAAACGATGACGGTATCAAAACAAAATAAACCACGTATTATCGTGAGTGCTCACGTGTGCTGTTGTATTTCTTTCAAATCAGTGATGTGAAATGTGAAAACTGCACGTCATTATAATAGTCTCTGTTAAGTCTGAGCGCCAGGCATTTACAGCGTTTGAGCTTTCTGATAGAAGAGACACAGCACAGTCTAGTGGCAGCTGGTTGATATCTCAGCCTACATGCATGGGGACTGCTGGGAAAGTCTGGGGCTGTTTTATAATTTATTCATTTTTTTCTGCTTGCCATGACAAATGTTTCAGAATCCCTACGTGACCAAGAAAATATCCTTTGGTTGTTCTCGATGAGGGGAAGCAGCACATAGACCTAACAAGCATGGCCGTGCATGCTGTTATAGGGAATTAATCAACAACAGCATCAGACTAAAATGACCAACCTAAAGTTGATTCTTCTTCTTTATTATTTATTTTCTAAAGAACTCTAATCGAATGAAGTGGTGCTGAGAGATAAATGTTACAACGCTGTGGTTTAACGTACAGCCGTTGCCCGTGATTGTGTCCCGTTTAAAAGAGATGTCGATAAACTAGCAGGTCCACGGGAAACAACGGGTTGTCCTTCATTAGACTTACGTGTTTGGTTGCGATCAGTAAAGACGTCACGCCGAGTAACTGGAAGCAGTCTGCTGCCACTGACGTCGTGACCAAAAAGCGGTCCATGATGTTCACGGCCAAGCAGCAGGACTCAAACGACAGTCTGAAGTGCTTATAAACGGCTAGGAGCCAGCTCACCAGTTTACAGCGTGCCTCGGCTGTTATCTGTGAAAACACAAGCATAACATTCACGGTTTTCTTTTCTTGCTTATCCTGATTTAGGGTCTTGGTAAAAAAAATAAAAATGTAAAAAATAAATCAAAACGGAGCCTATCCCGGGAATGCTGGGACACCAGGCGCACACCGAAACAGACTGTCACCTGAATTCAGGGTCAGACCTGTGACTCTGGAGCTGCATTGCTGCACCACTGTGGCATGGCAGTGTGCTGTTACAGGAAAATAATCAGGGTGGTGCGATGAGTCATGATATGAAGTGGATTTACGGTTAGCACGCCTGATCATTTTCCAGTAACACCATGGAAACTCAATAACAGGTTTATTCCACTACAACTATACTAGAGCGATTTGTCATCCATCCATTTTCTGTACCGCTTGTCCCACACCGGAGCCTATCCCAGGGGACTTGGGGCATGAGGCAGGGGACACCGTGGACAGGGTGCCAACACATACATACACGACGGACAATTTTGAGATGCCAATCAACCTACAAAACATGTCTTTGGACTGGTGGAGGAAACCAGAGTACCTGGAGGAAACCCGGGAGAACATGTAAGCTACGTGCACACAGGGTGGCAGTGGTGGTGGGAATCGAACCTCCAACCGTGGAGGTGCGAGGCAGACGTTCTAACCACTCCAGTCCAGCTCTGACAGATCAGAATGGCACGGCATTGGTACGGTACATCCATAGTGGCCAGAGTACTGATATAATTCTGCATCATTTATTATCCATTTGTGTTTTTAGTTTTAGTTTGAGAAGTTTGCCTAAAGAAGAAGTCCTTTCTAAAAATGTGTTACCTGCGGCTGACGAGCCAGGCACTCCAGAGCAAGAAAGTCCTCCTCGTTGCTCCTCTGAATTAGGAAGCAGCTCTGGTCGTAGTCGCTGTGAAGGCAGTCAGCTGTCAGTCTGTGGCTTGAGCTTCCTGCCCATGGCCGTGTCAGGTGCTGGAGACATGGAGAAGGGCTGAGGAGGTCCTCTTCAAACCCAGAGTCACTGAGAGTGGACATGCTCGGTCTGATCTCAGTCCGTCTTTCTTTCACACTCTGACTTTTTTACAACCTCTAAATCCCAAACCATGACTTTGTTGGACGGCGTGACGTGAGGTGGGACATTTTCCCGGGTACCTTAGCGCGCATTGCCTCCTCGTGCACGCGTCGCCGTGGTAACTCACCCCGGGGAGCGGCGTAGCGTCCCATATGGTCGCTCCAAGACAAGCCTACTGGCTGAGTAACCCAAACAAAGCACCTAGTGCACTATGTAGCCTGCAATAGCTGCTATTTTACACGTAATGGAGTGCGCTCGTATAGGGAGCAGGCAGCTAATTGGGATGTAACCTAGCATCGCCGTTTTTGGCAGTCTACATAGGACTATACATTGAAATGGCAGTTAATTGGGTAGCCTAGCCTACCTAGCCTAATAACCAGCCAAACACACACACCACTGTGTATATTAATATTGACAATATATGCTAAGTATGCTAAAATTTACATTAGCATATATTGTCAATATTAGCTAATATACTGGCAAATATCAGTTTAGTGCCCCCCCATTAACCATGTTAATGGGTTCTTGTGTAGGAGTAACACAAACCCTCATTAACTAATAATACTTTTTAATAAACAACAACATTATTATACCAGTCTCTGTTCAGATTTGTTGTGTTTTATCCTTACCTAACTTTCCTGTTAAGAATTTATGACTCTCATTTAATGGCACTGACTAATAGCAAACACTTTGTTAGTCACTGACCTTCTCATCTTCTAATGCTACACAATGTACAGGTGCATTTCAAACAATTTGAATATCGTGGAAAAGTTAATAATGTTTTCAGTAATTTAATTAAGTGGAACTTTCATATATTCTAGGTTCGTTACACATAAAGTGAAATATTTCAAGCGTTTTGTTGTTGTTTTAGTCTCCATGATTACGGCTTACAGCTTACGGCTCACGGAAATCAAGAATCTTTCAAAAAGAATTTATGATACAGAAATGTCGACCTGAGAAGAGCTCTAATCAGCTAATGAACTCAAAACATCTGTGAAGGTTTCCTGAGCCTTTAATCTCTGTCTGGTTCAGTACACACAGCCACAATCATGGGGAAGATGGAAGTAAATGTTGTAAATTTCATTTGGAAATCGAGGTCCCAGAGTCTGGAGGAAGAGTCGAGAGGCACAGAACCCAAGTTGAAGTCTTGAAGTCAAGTGAAACTACTTCGATTCAAAATATTTCAACATATCAAAATACTGAAATTGGGTTTTTTCCCCCTTCAAAATTTTGGTGTGATGAAGTTCTTAAGTATTTAGATTTTAGCTGCTTCGCTAGCCATCACTATTGCTTTGTAAAATCCAGATTTTTAATTCTATTTATGAGCAGTACTGTAAGAACGTGTAACCAGCAGTGGATAAAACTTCATGTACAAAATGATAATCATCATAAATTATTAGCAAATTTTGTGCAATATCTGCTCCAATCCAACCCGATCCAGTTTGAGGACCGTTTATTACTTTCTTTTATGCGTAAGGGTAAGAAACCAAGCATCTCTGCATTTTTATTTACATGAGCTTTATTGTGCGTTAAATGACAGGTTTTTTACTTTCTCTCTCTCTCATAGATTTTACAGACCGATCAGTATCAAGGACACTTTTTTAAAATGCAAAGTTGTCAATACTCAACACCTGAGTCTTACGCTATATAATAAATAGCCCTCTACTGATTCCTCACACATCTGCTTATAATAAATGTACACTATCCTCTCTCGATGCAGGGATGTTTCAGATGCTATGCTGCATCTCTAAGCAGTTTTAAGGAGCACAAGCTTGACATTTGGCAAGCTCTATGACATAGCATCAACGTTCAGAGAAATACATTGACTGTATTATAAAACAAACAAATGCAAAAAACATGGCATAACTTAAGTGGAAGAGTCTCTTTCTCGCTAACACACACACACACACACACACACACACTATGCTCTCTTTTATAATGAGGACATATGAGAATATTGGCAGACAAATCCATATCACATATCAAGAAAAATTTCTAAAACTGATTAACGAATGCACACCATCATTCCTTATTTTCTGTCAAATAAATACTGACCCATATTGTACAACAGGTATCTTTTACATTATATTCTAACGAACAGAAAAACACTAAATGAGCTGAATGCTATTCACTAAACAGTAGTGGTGAAGATATTTTCAGGCGGTTGCGGCACAGGGAGCTGAGCGCCAATGCATCCGTGTCTCACGTCTGAGTCTTTAATTCCACACGGTGGTTCTTAGTCTCTGACTGGGGAATGGAAGTGCGATGTGTATCGTAAAGTTTACACGATTGGAAGCTGTTTAAATGTTGAAGCTCTCCCCGCAACCACACGTTCCCTTGATGTTGGGGTTGTTAAACACAAACTCGGTGGAGAGTTTTGTCTCAACAAAATCCATTTCTGTGCCCAGCAAGGACAGCTGAGCCTTCTTCTCAATGAAAATTCTCACACCTGGGGTGGGGGAAAAAGAAAAAAAACAACACACATTTAGAGCATGAATAGAGTTGGAGCGTTGCTGCAGGAAATTCAGTAATCGTGTGCTACAGAGGAAAAGAGAGGCAGCCCAGCATGTGAGGTTCTAAGACAGTGTTCAAAAGGCTGCCAGATTAAACAGCAAAAATCAACATCTTGGTAGAAATCAGCATCGAAATGATATCAAACTTCTAATACTAGCTACATGTTTGGACAAGATTCTGTCTTTGTTTTGAAGTTTGGGTGAAAGCATTTGCCAAATAAATAAACGTAATACAAACGTAATGAAACAAAGACAGAAAATAAAAAAAAAAATTCCCCCAAATTCTCTTTCCAAACACTGTTTTTTTTTGTACATGCACATCTCCTCATCACTCACCATCCTGTAACACCTCCTCATCTGATTTGTCCTTCTCCTTGGTATAGTCGAGTGTGTAAGTGAGCCCGTTGCATCCTCTGGTCCGTACACCAACTTTGAGCCCAATCTGGACCAGTAAAAAGAATTATTTTAACAAGTTATCTAACAACAACAACAACAATAATAATAATAGCAATAATAATAATAATAATTATAATAATAATAATAATCAGGCCAGGCATCAATCAATGATCTGAATAAGTCTACTTACATATTCGGGCTTATTCTCTAACAGCAGCTTGATCCTATTTACAGCCGAAGGCGTCTGAAGAGAGATACAGATCAGCATTATTTCATTTATTCCCAAATCTTTTGAAAACTAGCTGCATTGATGCCACCCGGCTCAGAAATCAGAACGCGGTGACAATACGTCATAGCTATAAAACGCAACAGCGACCAAGAAACGCATCTATTACGTTGTAGATGTATGAGAACCGGGCCTCGCTTTCAATTCTTACTGATGCACTAATTAAAACCTACACAGATTTGGTACTGGTGGACGTCAACCAAGCGCACACTTAACAACACTTATCTCCAGCATCATACAACTAAAATCGATAACACTACGGTTTTTCCAGCGTCAAACAGACATTTCCAGCATGCATCTTGGAATCATCTCCAAATATTTCACAGAACTTTACAGACAGATTTATTTCCCCTCAGTAGTCAGGACAAATCATGAGCTAAACCTTATCAGGAAGCACAGCTCCTACTTCCAAAATGCAGAAGGTTGTCAACAATCTGGTTTGTGCCGGGTTTTTACCAATAATGAAGCTGTAAGTTTAACTAATCTATGCAGCTGTAACTGTATGTTACCATGGTTACAATTGTTTATAGGCATCGCATTCATTTAGAATGGTGATTAAACTGACTTAAATGTCGCGGAACGTCCGAGAGACAAGGTGGTTCCCTCGTGTCTCACTCGTTTTTCCTTTCTCTCTCTCTCTCTCTTTCACTCTTCAAAAACACAGCTTGTGATTTTACAGAGAACTCGTCTGTCCTGAAGACTTTCTTGAGGTGATCGACTTTGCAAAGCGCCACGACTGTTACAAAGCGCTGGCACCTGACGCTCCTTCCATAAATGTTCAATAAACGTCTCCTACAAATTAAATAATAATACAAACTTAAATAAAACCTTTCTCATCTGTTTCTCATCATTCTTAGATTATATGGAGAGTCTGCTGTACAGGTCTCTGTGTATGAGCTGAAACAATAATGTATTAGAACCAGCGCAGTGATATTAACCTGCGGCTCTTGGTACAGCCGGAACTACTTTTCGAATAGAGAATACACATCAGTTAGACTGTTAAAACAGCTTCAACACTTTCTCTCCTATAAACCTAGTTAAAACGAAATCCACAACACTAAATGTAAGTGTATACGATTAAAAAAAAGCTTTACATGAGGAAACGAACCACGTCCTTTATATATATATAAAAAATAATAATAATAATAAAAATAGTAATGCGAAAGGCATGATTTAAACACGCAGTCTAAGAAAGAGCATTAGTATGGACTCTGAATAATAAATATACATATAGAGCCCACTCATTACAGGAATAATCCTATAATCTCAGGAAGCTCCTCTTGTATGAGTTTCTTGTCAACATCCACCTTGACATCAAGGAGTTAAAGGTCACAGTTAGATAAAAGACCTAACTAACTAACTAACTAACTAACTAACCAGCTAGCTGGAGCAATTCCTTCGCAGGTGATATTTCCCTTGCATTCATTTGAAAGAGGAACATTTCTCTAAGTTTAGTGCGCCCAAGAAACTTCTAGAGAATTAGCCGGTTATCGCTAAACCTTGCTAACGCTAAGCTAGCAATAACGTGTTTATCCTCACGTACTCGTTGTTCTGCTATATCACCATATCTCAAATGAAGCGAAGAAACACTAACCAGCGTCAAAGCAGCTCTTGTTGATAAAATCTTTCGCCTGCTAACCGCCTTTACAGTAGCTCTTACTATGGAGGCAGACATGTTTGTTATCGCGAAGCTCTCCGTGACTAGATGTAAACACCAGTCGACAACGAACCACCCACTGCGAGCAAAGCCGTCAATGATTGGCTGTGTGTTTGACGAGCAGTTCCTTTGTCTAATCAGCAAGCACGTTGCCCTGCAAACGGCGCGTCTCTTACGCAACGTTCTTGCAGAACTGTTTCGACCAATGTGAATATGACCGACAAACAAAAATACCAAATGTCTCAATTGAAACAAAACAACGAATAACATTTAATCCTATTTTTTGCGCCCACATAACTGTGGGTTTAAAACATTACAGGCATGAACATTTCATAATTACAGTGTAATTATGTAGTTCATTATGTAGTTATAATACAGTGTAAGTGTTTCTCTAACTCCTTTACAAACAACACGGAGAATCGCGTCAGGTCTTTTCCCACCTGTAATGTGAAATTGCTCAGTATATAAATAAAGTGAGAAACAATCAGAAACGTTTATAGGGAAAAATAAAAACTTGCAATAAACTGGTTGTGTAAGTGTGCACACCCCTATATTAATACTTTGTTGAAGCACCATTACAATATTTTCCCATGCGTTCTTACAAAAACATTCTATATCTATCAGATTGTGAGGGTATGTCCTGTGCACAGCCCGCTTCAGGTCACCCCATAGATTTTTAGTTGGATTCAGGTCTGGGGTCTAGCTACGTCATTTAAAAACATCAATCG
>JANDJT010000124.1:15191916-15204296 GCA_024331685.1 Stegophilus panzeri | reverse complement strand
CTGAAAAGAAGCAGCCCCTAAAGCATGATGCTGCCACCACCATGCTTCACCGTGAGTGTGGTGTTCTTTTGGTGATGTGCACCAAACATACCATTTGAAATTCTGAAATTATATACATACATTTAAAGTTTTGGACATTCTTTTCTACCTCTCTCCTGATCAATAAATTTTGACAAGTGAGATATCGTACATGCTTTGTCAGCTTTTTGCAGACCACGGCTTCAGCAGTCAGATGAAACCAAGAAGATGTGAAGAAAATCCTACAGAAACAGCTGGCCTTTATTTGGGATATGATAAGTAATTTTGTATATGAGATTGAATGTGATTGGTTCATTCTGATACAGCCACATCTCCAATTATAAAAGGCTGTGCACGCTTATGCAACCAGATTAGTGTAACTTTTGTGTGTAAAATGTTTATGATTGTTTTTTTTTTAATGATTATTTTTATACGTTGTAATTTCACGCTTGGATTAATTTGTTTTACATCACGAAAACCTGTCATTTTTAAAGAGGTGTGTACTTTTTTTTATATCTATTGTAATCAACACATTTGTAACATAAATGTTTGTTTAACATTTATGGAAGGAGTCTCCAGTGTCAGTACTTAAAGTCAGAGGTAAAGCTGTTCATTTAAGCTTTCAGCCTTCAGGACGGAGGGTGTTTTGTGGTTTCTCAGGTAACAAGCCGCATTAAAACTATTCATGGGATATTTTTTTTTAAAACAATCATTCAATAATAAATTGATTATTAATAAACCAATTTTACTTTTCTATAAGAACATAGTTTGCCAAAGTTGGAGAGGAAGAACTCGAGTGGCTTGTACAGAGCCCTGACCTCAACCCCACGTATGGATATGATGGTCAGGAGTCCACAGACCTTTGGCCATATAGTGTAAACAATAGATTAATAAAATAGTCAATAAAATTTGTTTGAAAAAGTAGTTATGCTCCCACTTTGCTATTAAAAATAATAGTTTTTCACTGCAAATATCTACACTAACATGTTACTGCCCCAATGTGTTAATCGATAACTAGGCTAAAGACTCATCAAATTTCAACATTAACAGCTGGACATACAGTATGAAAAGTTAATCCTGTTAGTTGTTTATTAAACAGACTTTTATTATTTTAAATCTGCAAATAGATAGATGCGGTCACAACTTCTGCCAATTTTCAGGCTCAACTAGTGTCATGGCTAATAGAAGCATGGGTAGACGACATGCAGCTCAATCCCCTAAAGACCGTAAAGCACATTGCTTTAATAGATTTGATGCTAAAATGCAAACACATCACAGGGCCTATGGTCAAGTTTCAATCCATTCGCTCTGTGAGGCAGGCCCTAAGAATGACCTATAAAGCAGTTGAGCAGTTTATAAGCAAAACCATTGTTCATTGGGCAGCAACTATATAAGATCTATAGATAGAGGTTTAAAAGCACCAGTTCTGTTGTCAGCCCATTCTAGTCAACATTACAACCTAAAAAGAATGCCACTCTGACCCACTATGTTTGTTGTCTCTTAGACAGAGGCATGAGCGAAAAAGGTAGACGCCACAGCAAAGGGTTTTTACTCATGTACTTTATTGTTCAGAAGAAGGATTTACTTCCACCAAGAGAGACAGGCCACTGGGGACACGTTCACTCTCCTCAATAACATTATGGCACCTGGTCTCATGGTGAGCTCAGAATAAAAGCTCCCCAGCATCAAAAACACAGTACATGGAGCAGCTTTTCACCAACATGGTTTACACATGACATAAACTTAATCCACCTTTCCAGATGTGTTTCAATAATCCCTGCAAAATCTGCTGTGAGCCAGCGATGTTTTTTGGACCTGCTGTCAAAAAGGCCCTGGAACCTAGACTGGGTTGCTGTGACCTAAAGGCACCATGTGGCTGGTTTCATGATAATGAGTGAGGACAAACGTATTGTATTATCACAAAACCAACATTGCCAAACAGACCAGCCACATGGCACCTTTAAGTCAGAGCAACCCAGTCCCAGCTTCCAGAGCCCACAGAGTCACTCTTGAGGAAGAACTGGACGGTGAGAGACACATCTGCACAGTCCTAGCATGCACCCGAACACCTCTTATTTATCTCATGGAGTGGGCCCTAAGCAACACCAGCCCATAGAGTATATAGTTTGTACTGTAAAACTCGTAACATCTTGTGACTTCCCTTATGCACAAAGCTGTTCTATATGTAACAAGTTAATAATGCTGTTCACATTAGCTGCAACTAGTAACTGGTTGTGTATGGGTGCTAGCTCTATATCTACTGCCATAAACACTTATTCATCATAAAGCCCAATGAAATGCAGTCTGAAATAATCAATCAGCACCGTTAGACTAATTGTACATGTAATACATTGTTCCTCTCCTGTTTTTGTAGGAAATCAGTTTGCACAGAATTTGTATGTTTTATACATCAACACCACCCCGTCCAGCGTGTACCCCGCCTTGTGCCCGATGCTCCCTGGGATAGGCTCCAGGTTCCCCATGACCCTGAAGGATAAGCAGTATAGAAAATGGATAGATGGATACATCAACACTAAAGCTAACTTCAATGAAGCTAAAATGAAAGAAATAAACTGCATCCTCATTTGCACAGAATACACGGACACCTCTTGTCAATTCAGGTCCACGAATTTGATTGGACAAGCGGCGTTCCAAGAGTGCCGATATTTAGTATGACACTGTAAATTCACTGTTCTAGCAAAAATTCCAATTCTAGCAAATATTCATAACATCGAAACCATTACATCGAAACTACACTTACTACGGACTGTCAGTCAGTCTCGACTATGCATGGCGACACACGATGCTCTATCCAGCTGTAGATTTGAGAACTTTATTTGTTGAAGGAGCAAAAATTAACCAATATTGGTGTCTGAAATGTCAGTTGTGCTGAATATCAGCAGGGATGTGGTTCGACTGTACTTAATCACAGCCGCGCTGATATTCATTGTAACACCACGATTCTGAGCGTGATATTACTTTTATGCACCAGTTAAAGAAGCTGTTCAGCACTCCTGCTTGAGTGATACTGTTAAATAATGATTTATGAAGTTTCAGAAAGCAATCAGTAATGTCAATGAATAAAAAGTTCACAAACGCCTCGTGAAATTATCAGCAGTCATTTTAATTCCCAACTCCTGTTCCATTTTGAGACTGTACTTTATAAATGTCCTCGTATAATCTACTAGAAATACAGATTATTTTCATATATGAGCAATAAGTTTACATTTTAATTGCTAAAACCCCAATTATTAGTTTCCTAGGCAACAGTATGAACAGTAGGTTTCTAGTAATAGTATGAATAGACACCGTGTTCCTGGCCAGAGGAGTGTGACTATCCAATACCTACTCAAGTATTAATTTAAGACACAAATGTAATGTAGTGTTTAATTCTAAGTATGTTTAATGTAGTGTTTAATTCTAAGTATGTTTAATGTAGTGTTTAATTCTAAGTAAAATTATACTACAAAACAACTGTTCCCCAGCTGCATGAATGCCACTACAGACAGTAAAGACAGTGCTAATCAAAAGGAAAGTGACATCTACAGTATACACTGTTATCACATTACTACAATAATAATAATAATAATAATAATAATATATATATATATTTTTAAACACCACCACCACATTATTAATGATTAAGGTTGCACGGAAATATGACTTGTAGGTTAATGAACCATTTTATTAGTCTGATGCTTATTTAGAAACTCCTTCATGTACACAGCGAGAGCTTGAGTATCTTCCAAAGTCACCGCGTTGTACAGAGAAGCTCGTATTCCACCAACAGATCTGTCAAAAGAAGAAACAATAATTAAAATTGAATCAGGGATTGTTTGTGACCTGATGATTATTTCAGTGATTGTTATAGCTAGTCTGGTAACCAAAACTAAATTGGACAAAACTCATATGTAAAACGCCATTTAAACTGCGGTCCATGTTACACATATTACCTGTGTCCTTTTAATGAGATCATTCCAAGTTTCGAAGCACCTTCCAGGAACTGTTTTTCCAGGGCTTCATCTCCCTCGCTGTTTCCAATGCGGAACGGAATGTTCATGCGACTCCGGCACCCGACGTCGATGGGACATCTGAGGAAAGAACATGCACTCGTGGTCTCAGTAATGCAAGAACATTTTTCAGAGCCCATTTGATACTTCTCGCTAGTCAAACTTAAACAAAAATTTACTAAATGAAATGTTCTAATCAGTTATTTTATGCTCATTTTTATGTCAATTACTCATTATTATTATTATTATTATTATTATGTTTTAACCAATTTATTAAAAATATGCACCTGATTTTTCCCAAGTTCAAAAAGTTTTACCTTTAGAAGTTGTTGGTTTTTTTTGGGGTTTTTTTTAAACTGACAATAATACAATAATTAGTTCCACTGAAGCTGTAGCAGTTAAAATAAAACTCCAAATTTGAGCCCCATAACAAAACAATGTGCACTATGATCCAGCTTTGAGAACCTTTTTAGAGTATCTTCACTGGTGCTAAACAATATTAAACAGATTTAAAATGATGAATGACAGTTTTTTAATTAAAATACACTTCTTTTTTTTTTTATACTAACAAGTAAAATCCATTGGAGCTGTTGATGATGTTGTATATCAGAGAGGATTTCTGCTTGCTCAGTTTCTCCATGGTGTCTGCGCCGCCGTTATCCTTGATCCACTCCAGGACCAGCTTCACAATGTAGATGCTATAAAAATAAGAGAAGAAGAAATAAAAAACGAGCACGGCACCAACTGCAGCTATGACTGATGGCAACTCGATTTATAACGAGAATGATCAGCCTGTTTATAAAATGATGCCTACAACAGAGACCTTATTTTTCAGTGTAACGATGTGCCTGATTCTGTATGGAGCAACACTAATCAGAAGTATTATGCAAATACCACAGGTCTCAGAAAGCAGGAAATTCCTTCGAAATGTGGCAAATACACAGAGACAGCTAGAGTCTTGTTACACTATGGTGAGTCATGAGTCAATTAACTGAGAAGATGCAAAATATATAGTATTCATGTAAAATAGGACATTATACAGGGTATCCCATACATATGGGAAATTCTACTGAAATTATTCTCATGGCTGGATCAGGAAGCTGTCCTGAGGTTGTGATGGACATGCAATTACACGCACACATGCTCATCATGAGTAGGAGAGACGACTCAGTGTGCGTTTACAAGGAAAAAGCAATCATGTAGAGGATATTGTGTCACATAAGTTACATTTTGCTAAAAAAAAGTGCTAATTTCCCCTAATTTCCTAGAGTTTTTTTGTGTTGTTTTTTTTGGGTTTTTTTGCAGAAAACTATTTGTCTTTCTCAGTGATGTTTGTTGGTAAATGAGACCTTTCATCTGGACTCATGTCGACGCACGTGAATCGAAGAAGGCTTTGGCCGTTTGCGTGTTGTGATGATGTCACATGACACACCTTGACCCGAATCTGTAGAAAATCTGAGATAATTTTGAAAAAAGGCAAGCTCCTCCGAATATTGCTCGAGTATGCGTTTATTTCTGCGATCGCAAAATCCTGGAGGGACTGATATATAGAGACTGATGATTTCATGACTTCAAATAAATACATACATTTAATAAATAAATAAATAAATAAATAAATAAATAAATAAACAAATAAATAAATAAACCAACAACAAAAGTCCAGTCAGTTAATATGGTGTTTTCTATCCATCTGTTTTGATTTCTGCGGCCTGCCCAGGATTAAAAAAAAAAAAAAAAAAAAAAAAAGGAGGCTAATGAATATGAATCAGTGAACATCAGAAGTACTTTGGTTATTGCAGTACATATTTATGTCATCATCAGGCTTTCCACGTGACTGTAGCTGATGAAAAACACAGATTTCCTATGAATTTTATTGTGAAACATTTGAACATTGCAAAAGGAAAACAAAGCTTATAAAAGTATTACCTGTAGCAAGGTGGGGTGTTGTGAAGGGAATTATTTTCAGCTTGCACTTTGAAATCAAATACAAGAGGGCACTCCTTCAACGCTTTCCCCAACAAATCCTCCCTTACGATCACAATAGTGACTCCTGCGCATCCCACGTTCTTCTGGGCACCCGCAAATATTAGCCCGAACTTGGAACAAGACAAAGTAATACAAATTTAAACCACGGGGGGGTCGGGACAAAACAACAGGCAATACAACAGCGAATTTCAAACATGAACAATGGAAAAAATATATCACCTTTGATACATCTACAGGACGTGATAGGAAGTTTGACGACATATCACAGACAAGAATCACATCCTTGGTGTCAGGAATGAAATTAAACTCAATGCCGTGGACTGTTTCGTTGCAGCAGTAGTAGACGTAGGACGCTGAAGGGTTCAGTGACCAATTGCTGCTGTCTGGGATCCCTAAAGGCAGGAAAAACATTTTACATTTACAAGAATACTGCCCTAATCTGCATTAACTGCCAAGCTTAATCCCAATTTTTATTCAAAATGACAAGAATAAACGGTTGAACGGGGGGGAGGGGGAGGTTGGGGTTCTGAACATCCAATATTTAAGCATTTCTGTTTAAATCACCTCTAAAATTTTAAACTAAAATCTACCCATGAAGTGAATGAAGAATAAATAATTTTGTCACTCTAATTAGACACTTTAGACATACTGCATATTTACAGACTTTACATATACATAGTACTAAATGTGGCCCAAATACTCAAACCCGCCCATCTGTCACCAACAACCATGCCAGGGCTAAAGTCACAGAGGTCATACTTTTTCCACCCCATCATGATGTTTGATGTGAACATTAACTGAAGCTCTTGACCTATATCGGTATGATCTGATGCATTGTGCTGCTGCCACATGATTGGCTGATTGGATAATTGGAGTTTATACAGTAGTGGGGCCCAAAGAATCTACACAATTTCTAGGTCTCTATTTAAATGTAAGCAAGTGTGCGTGTGTGACATTGACCATGTTAACTACTTTGTACAAAAAGGTCAGATTTTCCTCATGTCTAATCTCTTACGTTGAAGCATGTGTTCAGACGACACTCCGATGGATTTGATCTAAAATGGACCATAAGGTTTTACATGAACTTGTGGAGTCCGTGCCGGCTCGAGTCCGCACTGTCATTAAAGCAAAAAGAGTGACATACCAAATACTAAGAAACTCTGAAATTCATGTCAAAGATTCTACTTTTCACTCCAGTTATCGTCAGTATTGTCAACTTGTAATGAAAATTGTTGTATTAGATTAGAAAAGAATGCAAAATAGAAGCATTTTAGCACGCTCAGACTTTTGGACCCCACTGAATGTAAGAGGGGTCAACTGGTTAAGCCTGAGGGGGGAGAGAAAAAAGAAGAAAAAACCCCACTGGGTTAAGGTTGTAGAGAAGTTTCCATGACAACACTTGCCGAGAGAAAGAGACTTATTGAGAAAGGATGTTGTCATGGACATGGGTAAGTGTAATCCGTTAGGGGTTTAACCAAACAAAACAGGAATACAGTGGGGGCTAAGTCACACATGGACAGAATGATTTCTTACTGCATGTACAGGGATCATGTACAGGGATGAAACATGAAACAGGGATGTTAAATCTATACACAGCTCACATTTTCCTAGGACCGTGTACCATCATACTGGTCTGTCTTCACTCCCTGATTTTACACTGCGGCTCTAAAGCACCTGCCATGCTCTAGGTTCTGAATAACTCACCGGTGTATCGGCCCACTTCTGGATGTACCATGTTCACTTTGCCGTACTTCTCGGCCTCTTTGGCGGCCTTTGCAGACCAGGTTCCGGTAACAATATAATCTGCACAACGGTCCTCCTTCAGACCGATCAGATTCAGAGCAACAGCACTGAACTGGCCCGTACCGCCACCTTGCAGAAACAAAACCTTGTAGTTGTCCGGTACATTCCTGTATGGAAAGTGTAGGAAAAAGGAAAAAAGTGGACAATAAGACACATTTAACATGAAAATTATATAGGCATGTGCGTATATTACATTTCCATATTATAACTGCATATACTTATGAAGTGTGTAAGGAATGAAACATAACGGGGCATCGTCTATAGGCAAACAATCATCGCCGGTTGTTACTCTTTCCACTCTGAAGTGCGATATATTTTCCTGTAACAGTACTTCACAAAGGGTTATAATTCCTCGTATACTACAGCAAAAGCGATTTGCTAAAAACATTTTTAAAAATGTATTAAGCAAATAACAAAAACATACTTTTCATATGCTCATCGTTACAATTAACACTGTGGAATATCCGTGAAACTCATTCCTGTTATCACTTACGTTATAATAGCTATGAAGTCATTCTTTCATCTAGTTAAATAAATAAATAAATAGATAGATAGATAGATAAATAAATAAATAAATGCAGCTTGTCCCATTACCAAGAAACAAGAAAGGGCAAAGTAATCTCACCTGAAGATATCCCATGAAAGACCTGACACCCCTTCCGTAAATGTAAAAGAAATGTCTCCGTACAGAACGCTTCACTATGTCAACGATATTAACCTTTTCTTATAAAATATGAACTTTTTTTTTTTTTTTTTAACATATCTGTTTATATGAATGGTGGATTAGCGGTTACTATAGAAACAATAACGTATTAGACCAAACACGTGAATTGCAGCAGACATAAGCACCGTTATAGAAAAAGTATTACGCGAGACACGTTCTGAGCAATCACAACTGAGAATTCAAATGATGCTGTGGTACAACATGGTTTATTGCACATCTGGTTCATTTCACATGCAAGTGGCCCCTGTGTAGGTTTGACAACTCACAGAAGTTCACGAAGTAGCGTTTCAGCTGTGTTGATTATCTTGGAAAAATCTGATGTCCTGTGGCTCATTTCTAGGTAGAAACAAGGATCATTAATGTCAGCACACATCACACACACACACGCTATGCAATTTCATTTTACATGAATGACGCTACATACCAAGGACACTAATCCCGAGACCATTATAATCTAGCAGTTCCCTCTGGGCCTGGATCAAAACCTGGAAAGGAAAGCCAGAGTCATTTTTACTAATTAGTACAGTAACTCCTTAAAGCAATAGTGTTCTCTGATGTAAATGGTAAATTGTCTGCACTTATATAGCGCTTTATTAACCTTAGCGGTTCTGCAAAGCACTTTACACTGGTTCTTATTTACCCATTCACATATACATCAATAGTAGCAGAGCCGCCATGCAAGGCGCTAGCTTGCCATCGGGGGTTCAAGGACACTTCAGCATGTGGAGTCATGTGGGCCGGGAATCGAACCGCCAACCCTACGATTAGTGGACAACCCGCTCTACCACCTGAGACACTGCCACCCCTTGTGATGTTTATATTCATATGATGTTTACCAGAAGAGTCATAAATCATGATCACTGTCATGGAGCAGCAGCAACACAATTTGTAGTGAATGAGGAGAGAAAAGTCCTTCCTAGCCGGAACTGAAGGTTTCGGTTAGTTATTACTGGATGGTTGATAACCTAGACATGGTGGTATAGGAGAGACACCCACAGCCCAGACTGTGCAGGGGGCAGATGAGAACTTGATCCAATTAAAGACTTGTATACAGCATTTGTAAATAACTACTTGTAACAAACTTTATAGCACTCAATCTGCAGTGCTGAGCACGTGGTGGGTGGCACTTACTCAGCAGCCTTTGCTCAAGAGACTAAATGATCACAATGCAGATGAGTGGAAATTCTTGCCACACTCAAAAGTCCCAGTGAAATCAAAATTGACGTTGTATGAACATGTTATCCTTAAGGTTATCTATAAGCTAGTGCACTCCAAAACAGTGACAAAATTCGCATTTCTAGTCTCTCTCTAGCACCAACACGGATCAACACTTTTGATGACATCATCCTGCACTTCAGCTTGTCCAATCAAATACTCTCTAGAGTCTAAAGTTGTCCCGCCCCCGACATTATAAAAATCCATGGTACTATCAAGTATGGATAAGCCTGGGCTGTGAAGCAAATCAAACGCTACTGGCAATTTAAAAAGGGGGAAGTGCCACACGATATGTCTCGCCATGACTTTCTGTTTCATCGACACAACGAACAACACTGCGCGTTTCAAGGCACTTCAAGGGGACTTAAACTATTTAAAGCCTTTTGCTTGAGACTTTGTTAAAGCTGGCGCAAAATGCTCTGATTTTTATTAAATGCAGCATAAAATTCTCAGAATTTTGAAAGATGTCAGGTTTCCCTCTACAATACGATAAATATTTGTGTGTACTGTTTCTCACAAGCCTGTTTTGATGTCTGGCTGTGTATAAAGAAGGACCAGTAGGACACAGGACTGAACATCTCAGCAGAATGCATGAGGCCCACACTTGGGGAAGAAGCCCCATTGAGAGGCATTATAAGCAGGCTCTTTACAACCACCTCCAGCCTCTTTCATTCACAAACGATTCAGTCCAAAAACTGAACCAATTGGTATTGGGCATGCATTGAGTCGTTGCTTTCATTTAGTTCCTGCTGACGGCCTTTGCGGTTTCAAGCCACAAACCTGAAATGTGCAAACCAGAGAATTTAATTTCCATTTATACGCATAACCAGCTTCATGATTTTCACAGAACTGATGTATGTTAAAATTATATGTTTATCCATCTGGGTTTATTCATTTATTTATATAAATACCTGAATAACATATGCATGCAATAACAAATTCATCTCTCATGTGGCAGGTCAGTGTTTGAGTCATTGAGTTCAATGATTTGTTGAACACTGTCATTTAAGCATTTTATAAAACAGCACAAAAGGACCAACGATTATTTGCTATGTTTTTACATGGCTTAAGCTGTCTTAAACAGCAACATTAACAGACAGCACTTTTGGGCACTGAAAAAAAATTGGTGAGCAAATCCCTATGAACCCTAACTGATTGGACTGAAATGACTGGTCACAGAAAAGTTTTTTAAAAATAACTCAGCTGTAATATATAGCCTCCATTCCTCCTGACAGGTCTGCTGTAAGTGCTTGAGACCGAGAGTCATAGCAAAACTTCTGGTCTTCAAATTATTTTCTGTCAATTGTGTCAAAATATCATACTGTACATTTATCTTTTTTGGTAGATAAATGGCCAAATAGAGAGCAAGCTTCTGCACTAGAATGTATGTCTAGTACCTGTCCAAGTACCTTAAGAAAAAGCTTCCAAGACCAAGCCTAGTCCTTCTTGTTACTCATTTGTTTGCTTGAAATACCCATAAAATATACTTCAAACAGGAAGATATTGAAGAAAAACAATTTCAGGCATTTGATCTTGCTGTGACCTTGAGCCTGATTGGATCCTTTCCAAAATCGGACCAGTTCCACCTAGTGGTGGAGGCATAAAATTTATATATATATATATATTTTTTTTTAAATCGACATACATGCAAATGAATGTTAACGCAATAAGTGTTGGTTTTCCAAAAAGATCGATTTTTTTTAACATTACTGTACCTCTTTGTTTCCACAAACTTCCTCAAGGCACCTCTGATATTACCTGTCAAGGTAACCTCTGCATACTGTATTTGTAAAACTGCATCATCTGTGTACCTGATTGAACTTAGACACTGATTAGTCAAATCAGACATGCTAGTGGTGGAACTTGAGAAATAAACTGATGCTGTGACAATTACAAACACTGGAGAGCCTCATGGAGAGGTTTGAAAATTGAGAAGCTGAATACAGAAAATACAGGGTGTCCCAAAAGTCTCCATATGTAGGGGAACTTTACTTTTTTATTTATTTATTTTTTTAAGCAAAATGTAACTTAATTTACAAAACTCATTTACGCTACATGATTGACATTTCCATTGACTAAGAGTCATCTCTTCCACTCACGATGAACTTGTGTTAACACATCTGGTGTTATGCGCGTAACTGCATGTCCATCGCCACCTTGTGACAGCTTCCTGATCCAGTCATGAGAATGATTTCAATACGTTCTTCCTTTGTCAAAGGCATTCTTAAAGTCTATGTGAATTTTTTTTCCATCATATATATAATCATATGAACTAAGTATGAAAAATTTTGGAAGACATTTTGCTAAAAACATTTTAACTTCTACTATGTATGGAGTCTTTTGGGACACCCTGTAGACCAATCTGTACTTTGTATAAAAAATGTGATACTAAATCAGTCATCAAGAAATGTAAGAAACAAAGCTTGAGGGCAGAAATTGCTGTGCAAGACAAAAAATGAACAAGTTAAAGGTGAATCCCTCTCAACTGTCCAGCTACAGGCCAATATCAAATCCCCCCTTCACCTCCAAGATCTTAGAAAAGGTTGTATTCATGAAATGTATCAGTCAGGTTTTAGACCTCATCATAGCACAGAGACAGCGTTAGTTAAAGTAGTAAATGACCT
>JANDJT010000124.1:15148920-15163073 GCA_024331685.1 Stegophilus panzeri | reverse complement strand
ATTTATTTTTTTCTGTGAGGTATGAAAGGTCCTTAAGCACTTGAAGCACACGGTCATAAATTCGTAAAAATAATGAATAGTCTGGGTATAACTGGATCAAGATCACTTTTGAGATCACAAGACTTTTTCTAGATCTAGATCAAGATCACAAGGCTTTTTCTAGAAAGCTGAAATTCTTGAAATATCTACAGACGTGACAAAAAAAAGTAATATTGCAATACACTTTCAGAAAGCCAATGTTAACAAACTTTGGATTCAACAGAAATCAGCACTAAATAAAATGAAACAGAGTATGATTTCAGGACTTCAGTTAAATAATAGGAACTCCTAGGGGAAATCCCTACATTTTCTTTTACCTATTTTTCACCTATCCAAACACTTATACAAACTATGAAACAGAGATATCACTAGCCCGTAATTTTGAGAGTAAACCTGAACTCTGGTAGCCTTTCTTTTTGACACATAAGCATGACCTCTCTACCCCTAGCTCACTCAGAGTTGGACCAGTGGTCAAGAGTCAGACTGACAGGTAATGTGGATGAACTGCATGACAATGAATGGGGGACTATTTTACAGTGACTGGTATAATAAACTACATTAAATCAAATCCTTGCAACAGAATAGATTATCTAGTTAGACATTATGACAGCCTAGGCTGTTTAAAAAAAAAAAAAAAAAAATACAGCATGATCTGTAATCATTGTAAACCTATTTCTGACCAGAAAAGACCCAATTTCTCACCTGCCCAAAAGATCTCCAAGCATTCCTCATGAGATACTGGGTCAAAGCTGCTCCTATGTAGTTTTCACTTACGTCGGTCTGAACAACAGTAAAAGAAAATGGTGAAGACAGTTCTTCTGTCAAACATCACCTGGTATTTGTGCAATCTTCAACTGGCCATTTTCAGTTAACTTGTGTCCATTTAGTTTTAGATTCCTGTTCTTGGATGACTGACCTGATTATGGTCTTCAGCTGTTGTAGCTCATCTGCCTGTATGGGCATTCAGAGATGCTTTTCTGCTGAATTTGGTTGCAGGGTGGTTATCTGAGTTCCACAGACAGCTCAAACCAATCTTTCCATTCTACACAGAACTGCCACTCACTGGATATATTTTTGCTTGTTTGTTTTTGTTAAAACCAATCTGGTACTAACAACCATGCTGAGATCACATTTTTCCCATTCTAATGTTTGATGTGAACATTAACTGAACCTCTTGACCTGTAACAGCATGATTTTATGCATTGAGCTGCTGCCACATGATTGGCTGATTGGATAAATGCATGAATGAACAGGTGTACAAGTGTTCCTAAAAAAGTGGTTGGTGAGAGTAAATTCACACACTTATTCACACCTAGGACACTTCAGAATAGCCAATCCACCCAGAAGCATGCTTTTCAGATGTGGGAGGAAACCAGAGAACCTTGATGAAAACCACAGGCACAGAACCTCCACACAGACAATAACTCAAGCTCATGATCAAATCAAGCACGCTGGAACTGTGAAGCAGCACCAACACTACCCGCTGCACCACCATGCTGCCCAAATGCCCACTAAGGCATGCAATATAGAAGTCTTTATGTGAATAGGAAGGACAGCTCATTGGATTGGACTGAACCTGATGGCTGCTTGTTCAGATCTATGACATACAGCAGGGTTCAAAAGTCTGAGACCATACCATACTGTTTTGTACAAAAGGTCAGATTTTTCTCATGTCTATTCTCTTCTTGTGGGGAGATCTTGTGGAGTCCATGCCAGCTCGAGTGCACTGTCATCAGCGCAAAAAGGGCATGTAGAAAATACGAAGAACCTCTGAAATTCACGTCAGCATTTCAAAGATTCAACTTTTCACTCAAGTTGTTGTCAGTAATATCAATTTTAATGAAAATTGTTGTATTCAATTAGAAAAGAATGCAAAAAAGAGGCATTTTCACTAGCGCTCTCAGACTTTTGGACCCTACTGTATTATACATGCTAGTATTGTTTGTCTTTTTTTCGGGGGGGTAGGGTCCTTTTCTGATCCTTACTGTTTGCATGTGCATAACAATTAGTCTCAGGTGTATCTCATTTAATGAGAGTTCCCACTCACACCAGTACCTTACAAAGCCTAAGAGGCTCAGTTTAAGCTGCAGACATTTTTCATAACATTTTCCCCATAGGCATCTGGGGTTATTAATTAATTCATTCATTTATTATAAAAAATTTAATAAATCATATACAATCTATTGAATTTTACCAGAATTAGCAGTTCAAAATTATTTGGAAAGATGTTCTTGTAAAAGACCTGAAAAATATTAAAGTAAACCCCGCTATGAACAGAGCATCATGTGAACACTATTTAAAATGCTATTTATTTAAGGAGTTGGTCTCTTTTGAATTGTGAAGAAACACAATTAAAAACTATTTAGCTGCTTTGGCAGTCTCTCTTTTTCTTTTGAAATGCTGCCTGTCAAAAATGTCAAACCACTTTTACGTTTATTATTCATGACTTCCAAGTAATAGTCAATTATGATTAAAGTGAAGTTTAAAATTACACTTTCAAAATTTTTTATACATTTTTATACTACACACAATTTATTAAAATCTTTATTACTCTTATGATTGTTTATATTAAAAACATTCATTTAAATGTGAACGTTTGGCCTTAACCCTGTATTTCACGTAACTTTTCACAGCAACACCTGACCTTTAATATTGGCCTTATGTGCAATTAATCCCTGGCATAGCACCCTGAAGAACTGGGATTCACAATTCTGACCTTTACACACTAGTTTAGGTTGTTTTCTTAGAACAACCCACATTTTTTTTGCAGTGTGGGTCATATGTTTGAAGATTTGAAATCGAAATCCCCAAGCTGCCAAGAATTCGTCACACTGTAGATGTTATCAAAGTGATGAGCGAGAAAACTGCTTATATACAGAGGGGACCCCTTCAATCTGAACTGAGCAAATTAAAGCACATATCGTTGCTTCGCAAAATGGCAGCAAGAAATAATCTCCAAGCTACTGGTGAGTGTACGTTGTACTTTGTAGGGTCTCGCTTTTTCACAGCAATCTGACGTTTGATTGAATTTCGTAAAGGAAGGAGTTTGCACAAGGTCATTAACATGCATGAACTCCTGTGTAAAATGTGGCTTTCTGTTAAAAGTAACGTGGAAGACCTATAAAAAAATCTGTAGCTGTGAAACGATGCAAAACTCTATCAATGTTATTTTCCATTAGTGGATTACCGCATTATTCAGTAAAACTCTGTTTATTTTTTAAATTACATCATTTATAGTATGTACAGCAATATAAATTTTAGAACTTCTATTAAAATTAACAACGTTCGACTTTTATATAATCTTCAGAAAGAATTTATTTATAAAATGACCCAAATGGTTCTTGAGTTTTAAATGCAGGTAGCTTCATTTTGCCAAAAGAAACAAGACGCTATGTAGATGTTTCGATTTGCCTTTGTAAAGAAACACTCACTGGCATTAAAACCGTCCTCTCTTACAGTTTTATTCACGCTACTTCTCATAGCTGAAGGCATGCATACCAGAGCTATGTTAGCTACAAAGCACGAATTGAAAACACTGGCTCATAAAGTGCTCAGAGAACTGGTGAGTAACAATTTTAATCAGCTCTTAACAGATTGTGTACAGTATAAATGTTGAAGTTGTGTGAGACGGAAAGCTAACGTTCCGGTTAAGAGTTAAATCATGATTTTTTTCCCCTATTTAACTGCTCAAGTTAGCAATAAAAGATGAATGACAATGAATTTAATTCCTTTAGAAAGCCTGATGATCTGTATGTTTTCAAACAGCAAAATGAATCAATTTGTATACACAAGGAGCCAAGGGCAGTCCATACTGTAGGATGTCTCACCAAACTAAAGAACGATATCTCTGACTGTGAGCATGTCTCCATCTTTGGCACTTACTTTACTGAGGCAACTGACTTGGACATTCAGACTCTCGTGACTGAACAACTTCAAGCAATCAGCCAGTACCTTCAGTTCTTTCAAAAAAAACTCTGCAAGTCTGAGCCTGAAGTGAAGAAGTGTGACGTGGCGTTCAAGGAAAGTGATGGAGATTATGAGAAATTCTGCAGGGTGATGAGCCTTGTAGAGCTTCTCATACAATGGTTGTCCAGATAGGACTGTTAACTTATCAGTTGATTATGAATTCACAAGTTATTTAACTTTATTTATTTTTAATTGGATTTTATTTGGCATATGTTTAATTTTTTAAACTTTAATATTCTTGTACTAACCAAGTAATTTTTTGTCTTTTTTTTTTTTTTTTAATTATTTTTACCACATTTGTACTTGAAACTTTTATTTCTTTCATATTAAACATCCAGGTAAAATTCTGAATTACAAACTCAACTTTTCCTTCTTTCTTTTCTTTTTTTTTTTTTTTTTAAAAGACATTATATCTGAAACACAATATTCAATAAAACAGACACGGTGGCATGATGAATCTAAAATAAACTCAAGACAACTAGAAAAATATATTGCTTTTTGTTATAGACTTTAATTTAATCCTTTGAATGTATTAAGCTAATCGAGGACTTTAAATTCCTGATAGAGATAAAAAAATTTAAAAAACTACATAAAAGAGATAATAATATATTTAAGATTGCTGTCTTTTCTTGGGATTTTTAAAGAATTGTAACTCTATAGGTCTAGATCAGCCAGTATTGACAGTTTTCTTCTAAGACTTTTTTTGCCTAGTAAAACACACCAGTCTACCAAATCCTTATATTTAGGTTACTGTGCTTCCTCCGTTGAGAATGAAGGCATACACCAACTGTATAAAGCAATACATCAAGCTAACCTGAATTTATGGGCATCACCTGGACCTAAATTTTTGGCTCTTAAAATATTGCCAAAGTCATATCTTCCTGCAGTTCTCACCTGGTTTCCCCACTGAAGCTAAGCAGAGTTGAGCCTGGCCAGTACCTGGATGGGAGACCTCCTAGGGAAAACTAAGGTTGCTGCTGGAAGTGGTATTAGTGAGGCCATCAGGGGCCTAGTGTTCCAGTATAGTGACGGGGACACTATACTGTAAAAACAGCACCGTCTCTTGGATGAGAAGTTAAACTGAGGTCCTGACTCTCTGTAGTCATTAAAAATCCCAGGACACATATGGTAAAAGAGTAGGGGTATAACCCCGGTGTCCTGGCGAAATTCCCCCATTGGCCCTTCTCTATTATGGCCCCCAAATAATCCCCATCTCTGAATTGGCTACATCACTCTCTTCTCTCCACTAATAGCTGGTGTTTGGTGGGCGTTCTGGTGCACTATGGCTGCCGTCGCATCATCCAGGTGGATGCTACACATTATTGGTGGTTGAGGAGACTATGTAAAGTGCTTTGAGTGTATTGAAAAGTGCTATAATGTAACTGTAACTATCTAACCAACTAAAAATCACTGACAAAGATCATTTTGGTGTTTTTGTTTTTTTATTTTCAAACTAATTCCAATAATTCCACTGGGAAGAACCTGTAAACCAAATACTAGAGAAACTACAGATTCACACACACACACACACACACACACACACCTCAAGCAAACATTTTTTCCCCAGAATGCAACCAGTTTGTTGACCCATACATTTCACCTAATAGTTCAGCTAGTTATGGAAACACCTGAGGAGCAAATGCAATTCAATGCTGCTACACATGATATAGGAGTGTACCACTGTAAGACATTCATATTGGAAGTCTAGAAAATTCAAACACACTCAATTCAGCAGTAAACAGCATTGCGGCACCAACAGTCTTGGAATTATGACTATAACAAGCAAATAAAAAACTGAAGACCGTACATATGATAATACATATTATTTTAGCACGTTTACTCATAGCCCTGCTGTATACAATGTTTACCTTTTGTGAACAGGCAAACCACAACAAATCTTACATGACTGATGCTGTAAAATACAGAAGAAGACACAAAGGTGCTTAATCGTAGGAGACATCTCATAGCTGGAAGACAGAAAAGGCTGTATGTCCAGGAAAGAAAACCTAGCCCTGTTACTAGTGCTTAAAATGAGTCTTCTATAAGGCTTAAAATGGACACATTCCTGTAAAGGTGTAGTGCAAGAAACACTTTTAAAATCAACTGCAAGGCCGGCAATCAGAAGATTGAGAGTTCAAATCCTTGGACTGGAAGACAGCCACTGTTTGAGCCCGGCACTTAACTCTCAAACTGCTTGCATTAAATCCTTTCAAATGTAAAATCTCTTTGGATAAAAGGATTCATTTTCAGGATTACAAACCGAAGAGCTTTGCCTTTGAATTGTCCAACAACTGGCAGATTCTGTTAAGGCAAAATCCATTATGTCTATAGCAGCCCTTTTAACACTGTTAAAAAACAAAACTATGGTTCCATCTGATTGCTATAAAAGCACTGAGGATGGCAAGGAAGAACACTCCTCTAGTGTTTTTATCAGGATTTACCTGACCGTGGAGAAATATCACTTAAGCAGAGTGCACATGAATGTCCTTTTGAGTCTCTTGAGTATGTCCTACAGAACTGCAAGGCCTTTGTGTCAAATATCCAAGTTAAATCATGATTTGAAAGCAAATAAGGAGCTAGGACTTGGTGGAGTGGTGCCTGGAGTTGACAACGGCCTGCTTTGCTTCGTCTGGAAGGAGTGTTGGGTCAGTCAAGATGGATGTGGTGGTGCTTAGCTGTCTCAGTGTCCCTAAAACCACTGTTAAGAGGAAAAGAAAGAGAAGAGGGAAATACATTTCCAGCACTTCACAGTTACTCAGCTATTTGACACTTACTTCTTATCATTCAATGGAAGCTTACTTCACTATCAGCTCAATCGTTGTTTGATACCTTTACTAGGAACTGTCCCACGCTTATAATTTGCTTTGGGTATTGGGTAAATTGTTGCTCATCATCTTATCACAACACCATCTTCAAAATTGTGCAGTTCTTTTATACAAGTAGGGCTGCACTGTCAGCTTGACTTGTTTTTCACCACTGCTATTTTATATCACCTTTTCACATTTTAAATGACTTTTAGACATACTGTTCATAATTTAAAAAAGAAATTTTTAAAAACACGTGAACCCGAATACTGTGTCAACCTCTTTTTGACATTTTATTTATTTAATTTAACCTGGACTAGCAGGCTACATCATGTACATCAGCTATAATATTGCTTTATTAGTTATACATGATTTTAAATTCAATTCAATTAAATGCTTAATTAGTTAATAATCTTCACTAGGTGGGACCTTGAGCGCAACAGAAATAGTGTATACAGGCAAGCCCCACACTACAATCACCATCATAACTTACTGGGCCTGAGGACGGGCAGTGCACAGTCTCGGTCCAGCCACTGCATGGTGGTCTCACACAGCGCGGTCTTGTTGGTGGTTGACACATTCCCATTGAAGGACTCAAACAGAGGCTTAATGATGATGCTAAACTGGAGGAACACTGTTAAAGAAAATACTCTGAGATGTACTCGAGTAAAACAGTCATCAGAATCCGTTCAGTTACAGATACACGGCTTGCCCGAATGTGCAGTCTGATCATGCTGTCGCGTATGTCCGACAACTGCCAGCATGAGCAATGAAAAAACATCCAATAACTGTTTGCTAGTTTATAACAGTGTTCATAGTGACTCAGTCAAAAAGACAGAAATGTTCAAGAAAGACACATCTAATACATACAGTTCTATGAACCCTGGATAGCTTCTTGTGCCTGGGCGCACACATGTTGAGACAAAAAGGTGATGTATGATACTGTCACAGCTCTGACACATAACCATCTTTCCCTCAAACTTCTTCATTGAGTTTTTGCGAGTTTTGAGCTTTGGTTTCAAATAACACAGAACCTTAGTGAATATACTCTATATGGCCAAAAGTTTATGGACACACCACTATCAGGCACACGTGTGCTTGTTGAACATCCCATTCCAGATTTAGGTCCCCACTGGCTGTTATAATAACCTCCACACTACATTTTGGAGCTGTGGGGATTTGTGATCATTCACGATGTTGGGTGAGGAGGCCTGGAGTGCAGTCGGTCTTCCAGTTCATCCCAAAGGTGTTCAGTGAGGTTGAGATCAGGGCTCTGTGAAGGACACTCGAGTTCTTCCACTCCAACCTTGGCACAACATGTCTTCATGGAGCTCGCTTTGTGCACAGGGGCATTGTCATGCTGGAGAACAGGTTTGGGCCTCTTAGTTCCATTGAAGGGAAATTGTAATGCTACAGAATACAAAGACATTCTATACAGTTGTGTGCTTCAGAATTTGTGGCAACAGTGTGGGGAAGAACCACATATACACCAATCAGCCATAACATTAAAACCACCTCATTAATATTGTGTAGGTTCCCATTGTGCTGTCAAAACAGCTCTGACCTGTCGAGGCATGGACTCCACAAGACCTCTGAAGGTGTGCTGTGGTATCTGACACCAAGACATTAGCAGCAAATCCTTTAAGTTCTGTAAGGTGTGAGGTGAGGCCTCCATGGATCTGATTTGTTTGTCCAGCACATCCCACACATATCCCTCACAATCTCAGGAAATTGGAGGCCAATTCAACATCTTGAACTCTGTCATGTACCTCAAACCATTCCTGAACAATTTATGCAGTGTGTGCTGAAAGAGGCCACTGCCACTAGGGAATACTGTTGCCATGAAGGGGTATACTTGGTCTGCAACAACGTTTAGGTACGTAACAAACAAAGAAACAACCACAGGAATGTGGTTTCCCCAGCAGAAAATTGACCAGTGCATCACACTGCCTCTGCCGGCTTGCCTTCTTTCCCATATTGCATCCTGGTGCCATCTCTTCCCCAGGTACGCGACACACACAAGAAACATGATTCATCAGACCAGGCCATCTTCTTCCATTGCTCCACGCTCCAGTTCTGATGCTCACGTGCTCATTATATAATAATGTCTGTTGCGGGCTGGAGTGACATGATGGCTAACATTGTCAGTGAATCTATGCTTCATAGCGATGAAATGCATGGGACTGAGGAAAACATGACTCTCGCCCCAGTGTTGTATGTTAGTAGAATCCAACTAACATATTAGACTCAGCAGCACTTAACCACATGTCCGCTGGTCAGTTAGACGACAGGATATGTTGAATACCGAAGAGATAATGCAGAGGGAAATCCTGACACAACAAGGAGAATGAGGGCAGAATGGAGGGAAACCTGAGTTAGCGAGGTGAAAAGAAGAAAAGGAAAGATGGCTGTATGACAGTGGATGCATGCAAACACTCACAAAAAGGCATTCTGGTGATTTTTCACCACCCCTATCGGTTAGTATTGTTGAAATAGAACTTAATTTTACTGCGTTTGCGTTACTGATGTCCCCATTCTTCTACAAATATTTCTAAGACACTACACCCCAACATTTCCCTGCAGCTCCTTAACCTACAGAAGAACATCTAATCCATTTTATCAATTTTTATTTCATTCAGCTGGCAGGGTGCAAAAAGGATACGATCCAAAACTTCCAGTTCTGCAGAGTCCTGTTCTTCACATACTCATCAAACTTCTCCTTCATGTGATCAAATCGGTAGCGTGTAATGGGGACTCCTGTGGCTGGAAGTTGTTCCTGGCATAAACTGTAAAGACCGAAAGTGAGATGTGAACCAGCTGAACTAGAGACCTGAACTTAAATGTCCAACACTATGTTGCTGGTTTGGTAAAGTCAGTCTTGTCCGAACGTTCTTTCAGCACACTTAGTACTGTTTAACATTATATCATACTGTTAGAGTTAATGTTCCATTCAGAAGAGTGATGACTCATATTCGCACTATCGTGTTTCACCCAGAAGAGGATGAGTTCCCTTTTGAGTCTTGCTCCTTTCACATGACATCTCGGGGAGTTTCTCTATCCCACTGTCACCTCTGCAAGTTTTTTAAGTTTAAAGTTTTTAAAGTGACATTCTGCAGTGCCAATTTAAGGATCAAACTTCTACTTGTTAAAAATAATCTTTGTACCATGACCTAAGCTAATTCCATGCTTTACTGTGTTTGTGCCAGTTGTAATGAAAACTGACCATACCACTGAAAGGACATGAGGTAGTTTCTTTCCCCCAACCCCCCCACCACATACTGTCATGTATTCAAGATACATGACGGTGGGCCTGCATCCTGCACACACAAACACCGCGCTCCTCGCGCAACTTCCGGCCGGGTGCTGAACGGACAGAGCTATTTCAGCACCCTGATTGTTTTGAACAACAAGAGAGAGCGTGGTGGTGAGGTGGGGCGGCAGAAACACACACGGTTGGCTGCCAATGAGTGGAGCAGCTTCTCCTCACCGTCTGGCAGAAGAAAGCCGACCTGACTATAAAAGGGAGCAGCAGGGACAGCGGGAGAGTTCGTTCTCTGAATGCATGAGTATTGACGCATATCTCTGTCTGCCCTCCAGACGCCAACGACAACAGTGGAGAAAGAAGCTCCCTGGCTGTGCTGCACCCCTTGCTGGCACCCTTGGCCTGCTCCACGCCCCCTGGGTCCCATCTCGCTGCTGCTCCAGCCTGCTCATCGCGGCCCCCACCGGGACGACACCATCACCATCGCCACTACCCCCACCTCCACCCCTCCACTTGAACCTAAATAAAAGAGCACCTTATTTTCAACTACCACCGCCTCCAGCATGTCTGTGTTCAGCCTGTCGCAGCCTAGAGTGGCCACAGATAATGCCATGATTTAGCATTACCTTCTGCGAACTGCAAACCATTTTGGCTGTTGGCACCAAATACTATGATGTTCACATCCAAAATGGATTCCCAGGTCACAGGCTGTAATGCATAATAAGCTCTAGATGAATGGATACTGAAGACTTATTAGAAGCATGCTTTCAGCTAGGTCTCTAGTATAAAGACGTCACTGTCACGGACGAAGACGAGATGAGTACTTTTGCAGCAAAGAGCTTTATTACGAAACAGGAAGAATAATCCAAAGTGTGAGGCAAAAAGAGTGGTCTAAACATGCAAAAGGTCAGGTGAAGTGCAAACAGGATAAACTAGACTAATGACAAGAATCAAAGTATGAAGACGAAAGTGAGGTCAAAACAATGAAATGCTATATGACGAAGGGTATTTAGTTAACACTAACAATACTTCGAACGGAGACATACAAGGTATATAAATACCAAACGAAATCAAAGAGGGAAACAAACACCTGAGACACATTAGGAGACAACCAATGACAGGACAGGGGCGGAGACATGACATCAACCATAACAAACACACATGTTGAAAGAAAACAAAGTCAATGTCATATGTGAACCCGGAAGCGCGTCCTCAGGGTTCGAGCTTCGGCGCGCACTTTGCGTGAGGGGAAATTGTGACAGTCACATACATCCATTATCAATGAAATACATTAAAAATGGATTTTGGCATCTAATGATCTATTATGTCCTAAGAACTACAGCACCATAGACACTTTCATTTTAATAAAACAACTGCTATGTTCAGGTAAGACCCATTGTTATGCATGCCAAATAAAGAAAAGATATCTGTTTATTATTAAAGTCTCTGATCTGGATGCAAAAAGACTCAGAAAAGCAAGGACACTAGAAAGAGGACCAAACTACATTTGCCATTTTAATTCCTAACTTAAACTAAAGTCATTTGGTATTCGTGTCTTTAATTGAAATTCTAGAAATATCATTAAGATTAGGTGTGTATGTGATATGTGGTGCTTTCCTGAGAGCGTCTGGTGTGCATAAGATAATATACTGATCAGAACTTGACATGATTAACATTAACATGACAGTTTTGCACTCAAGTCTCCATCAGTGAACAGTGGACAATTCAACAAAACAGACTTCATGTGAAAACTGTAATTAATTTCCTGGATACACAACTGCATTATTTGACCATGTAGTACACATTTACAGAAGGGATTTATTTATTTTATAAATCACAATATCCAGTGTCACCCAGATGAGGATGGACTCTCTTTTGAGTCTGGTTCCTCTCAAGGTTTCTTCCTCATATCGTCTCAGGGAGTTTTTCCTCACCACCGTCACCTGTGGCTTGCTCATTAGGGATAAATTCATACATTAAAAATTTATACCTGGAGTTTATATATTTCTGTAAAGCTGCTTTGGGACAATGTCCATTGTTAAAGGCGCCATACAAATAATACTGAATTGAACCGAACTGAAAACCTACAATTATTCTCATTTTGCGAGATTCAAAGTTCTTGTATTTCAATTTTTCTTTACTGAGACAAATTCAGATCCTGATAATTAAAATAACGACACACATACTTTATGGACGCGTTGAGTTCCTCGATTTCCTCCCGCAGTCTCCTAGTCTCCTCCTGAATTTGATGCCTCTCCTGCTGCAGTTTTCCGATGTACTCCACCGTCTTCTGAAGAGTTGTAGCATTACTGATCTGGTACGCCAAATACAGAGCGGAGAACTCGGTGTTACACACCCTTTTACAGATTTATATTCATTATTAAACATGAATAACTTTGAATGTGTGAGAAACCATTCGCTATAGCTGGTCCATATGAAAATATAATATGGACATGGTGGTAAATTATGTCACAATGCACTTTTCTGAGATATTATGGATATATCATAAAAATGATAATACATTTCATTATAAACTGACTGGGAACAGATGAGCAAATGTCAGTTTTCCAACAAACCTATATAGTGTGATGCATATTTTGTATCGTAGTATGTCTTTTTTTCCACATATTTGTGTCATATCAGTAACCCCTACCATACACCATGCTCGGACATTTCACAATGTCATATCTCATGTAGAACAAGTAGAATAAGTAATGAGTAATATTATAATATTGTATAATAATAGTAGATATTTCACACTGTTTTCTGCACCCTGCTGGGAGTTTGAGAGTAAAACCCTTCGGTCAGAAATGCCCACAGAACCAAAGGAAACCTGGGTCAGTTCCTAATACCCTGCCTTTCACTATATCCATTGTTAAAACAGATATATTTCATTAAACTGTTCTCTTTTTACCACAATCAGGTGAGCCTTGTTGAGTTCAACAGTAGTGCCATTCTTTACCACAATGAAGTCAGACGACATGTTTAGCACAGTGTGTACGTAAATATCACAGGGATAACGTAAAAGATTCTGTTTTTATGGTTAGACTCTGCTGTTAAATGAAGCAGTCTTGTTTGAACCAATGGAGAAAGCCTATCTAGACCAATTAGCAGATCATCAAGTATCAGTATAAGATAAGGACTGAGAACACTGATTATCAAGTATCAGTATGAATATGCAACTGTAACATTATTTGTGTTTATCCACAGGTATGTAGATCGCTAAACAAAAGGTTTAATGCCAATACCTACTTGCATGCAAATATAAATAAATAAATAGCTGATATGTTTACATTTGTTTGTGATTTGAGAGAGGGAACGAGGCTGCACAGCGTCTTGAACCCGACGTTGATGTTGGATCGCCTTTTCTGCTCAGCCGATTTGTGTTTCACACGACGATTCTGATTAAAAAAAAAAAAAAAAAAAGACTGACAGATCAGATAAGACAGAAAAACAGATATACAACATACAAAAAAAGAAGCAGCTCAAGATCATTATCAACAAGGGAAAAAAAAAACTTTAATACTTTAATCTCTAAAACCAGAATTAGATAATGGTAGTATGTGGACAACACTGATGAGATTAAGGGTGCGTTCATATATGCAGGGTTTAGTCCATTTGAATGCACATGTGCTCTGGATGAAAAATTATTGATCTGAGTGAGGTGACCTTTTTCGCTTCCATGTGTTCTCTAGTGCAGGTTGATTGCAGTGAGGAAGTGGCTCGACTCTGAAGCGACTCTACCGCAGGAAGTGAACTAAGCATGATGTTCATTTTAAGCACTTTTTGTTTTGTTTTTTTGGGAGTTGAGCCAACAAACAGAGCTTTATGCCATATGTTCTGAATATTCTAGACTGATGAACAAGAACAGAAAATAAATGCTGGATGTGATACCAAAATAACGTTAAACTAGTTATTTATATTATATAATTATCTCAGGCAACAACTTAATTTAAATTTGGACTTTAAAAGGCCGTAAAATGCTATTTCTTTACAACCAGTGTTAATCGTAACGTTGCGCTGTCGCTAAGTTTTATTGGTTCTTACAAACATCTGCGACTAGCTTGTAGCCCGCTAGCATC
>JANDJT010000124.1:15108989-15125035 GCA_024331685.1 Stegophilus panzeri | reverse complement strand
CTGCTCTCCGGACCTGCCTGGTCCGTTTCGGATGTCCTGCCTCTGGATGGAGCTCTCATCTACTCCAACTCCAGATTGCTGGGACTACGGCTGCTTCTAAGGCCAAACGGACTTCATATTAAACCATAATGAACTTTCCTTTACACTATCCGTTGTTACTCAGTTGAGGATGGGTTCCCTTCTGAGTCTGGTTCCTCTCAAGGTTTCTTCCTCTTAACTTCTTAGGGAGTTTTTCCTCACCACCGGCTCGCTCAATTAGGATAAATTCGCACATTTAAATTCTGTACTTTGGGTTTATATACTTCTGTAAAGCTACTTTGAGACAATGTCCATTAAAAAAAGCGCCACACAAGTAAAATTGAATTGAAAAGAGAGAGAGAGAACCATGATTATTACCGATGTGAAGTAGTGTTTGTTGAACTCAGCCCCAAGCGCTCTCCTCCAGCTCTCCCCGACTACCACGCCCCCGCGGCGGGAGGAAAGTCGCTCGAGAGCCGCCGCTTTGTTCCTGGCGATCCGCTCGAGCTGCTCCGGACTCAGCGGCACATCATCCCCGGCTTTCCGCTTTTTCACCTGGGACGAGATCCTTGTGTATTTACTGCAATTCCACCATCGTTTCGATGAAACTCTGAGGCACGGCGTGTGGAGGAAACGCAGCTGAGAGTTTATAAACAGAACCGCCATTGCCAGCGCTTTCAGCCTTCAGCGCCATGTTACTGCGGCACCACGTAAACACAGGAAACTCACACGTGCGCCGATGAACCGGAAGTTACAAACGACAGCTTCAACAAAAACTCGTTAAAATGTTTTTTTTTTTTTTTTTTTGTAGTTTATCGCCATCAAAACATGACAAGCTAAATAAATAAATCTGCGAGCACAATCAAATATTATATATTATAAGAATGCACGATTTGTTACAAAATACGTTTAACATATTTCTTATTGTATGAGGTGGTTAATTTTCAAAATTACCAAAAAAAAATAATTAATCGCCGTACATTTGTGGGTATAATACTTTACCAGGAAGATAATTAAATTATAAATATCCAGTGTTGTTTTTTTTTTATTATTGAAAACAGAGCAAGTAACAAACATAGCATTGCATAAAATAGTACAAAATAAAGTGTGGTATTAATTGGTAACAGAGGATCCGAAAATGATATTATAATATTTTTAAACATATTAATGACGATGGGGTTTTTTTTAAAAACTATTTCAGCGACGATATAAATCAATCAAATTCCATTTAAACACTGTCAAGATTGGGAATTAATTTTTACTTTTGTACTTTTGTTTATGTATGTAAAAATTTCGCCATTAGTATAAATAAACTCAATGTATTCAAGACCTATGTTAACAGTGTTTTCATAATATACACAATGATATCCTTTAATGTAAAACAGCATTTAATCTTTACTAAACTGAAAATAAATTCTGCCAATTCTTTCCAAAAACATTGGATCAGTGCTGCTTTTATTAACGGGGGGGGATTGTTTACGTGTGACGTCACATTTATTTCCGGGTCAAATTTCGCGGGAAATTTTCAGCGTTTTATTCTTCCAATAAATGAACACGTGGGAAAATACGCATTAATAAACACGGCTAAATACTTTTAATGCTGATGTTAAATCAACACCCAGAACACATGAATGTTTTAATTCAGTAACAAGTTACTAATTCATCTGTAACCATAACTACATAAGTGTATTTACTCACATCACACACATCCTCGCTTCTGCTCAGTTTGTCCAGCTCCCTTTTCTTGCACGTAGGGGAGAAAAACGACTTGATGCTTTTCTGTCCGATCATTTTTTTCACGATAAATTAATCCCAATCGATGTGTAAATGTAGATCTACGAGTGAGAGAGAGAGTGTGTGTATGTCAGCAGTGCAACTTGAAACTCGGTTTGGTTTCTCAACTCGCGCCAAAAAAAAGTGTGACAGCCAATGGGAGAGCAGCATTACAATTACGTCACCTTATACGAAATACAATTTATTAAATAATTTTTTAATAAATAAAGAATAAACCTGAGGTACTGTCAGAGTAGAGGCAGTGGATGTGTTTCAAACAAATACTGTTTGGAAATAATTATTAAAAACAGTATATTATTCTATATATCACAAGGTCTCAGCTATGACATACTACAATGTGTGCTTAGTTCATCTACTTTAATTTCTCCTCCAAAGGCGTTTTGTGCACAAAAAAGGATGATAGAGTAAATAATCCACCTTGTTCACGTTCTCAGATGTGATGAAAGATATCAGGCTAAAATAAGATCAAATCTAAGGGGTATTTCACTCTGCATAATAATCACCTGACATGGCTGTCACTGATATCAGTCTACAGTCTGGGCTAGAAAGGAATCAGCCACAGCCGTCTTCATCTTCACAGTCACGTCTTCATACCATTCTGTGTATTTTTCTTACAGCACATGGTTTTGCTTTATATATAGATATATATAATGGTATTAAATTGTTTTTTTGTAATACAGAGGGCTTAGCAAGTATACAGACATGGTAGTGGGTGTTGTGCTGGTGCAAGTGAGTATACTGTAGTTATGAGGTATGAGGTATGAGTTGTACGTAATAAACTGACAACTCGGTATCAGTTATACCGAAATTGTGCTTTTCTAATCACTGCATGAACAGAGATCTTGAGAGATATAAACCCTAAAGCATAGCTTCATGAAACATTCCCATCCAGACAATGTTTTGTGATCAGTTATTATTTAAATGTTTTAGACAACAAATATCACACTGTTGTGGTGTTTATATCTCATACACACACATTCACACCTGGTAGGGTTGAGTGTGTGTGTGTGTTTGTGTGTGTGTGTGTGTGTGTGTGTGCATGGTGCCCTCTGATGGACTGGCATTCCTGTCAGGGTGTATTTGCAGGGCACCTAATCCTCTGTGACCATGTCCAGGATAAAGCATTTACTGAACAGGTTAGTTTAAGGTTCATTAGGTCTCTAACAGATGATGTTAGATGTTAGTAGTTTAGTGGTTAACACTTTTTGCCTTGCACCTCCAGGGTTAGAGACTCGATTCCTGCCTCCGTCCTGTGTGCACGAAGTATGCATCTTCTCACTGTGCTTTGGGGGTTTCCTCCTTCCGGGTACTGCGGTTTCCTCCCCTAGTCCAAAGACTGGGTAGCGTTGTAGGCTGATTGGTTTTTCTAAATCATCTGTGGCGTATGAGTGTGTGTCCAGGGTGTCCCCTGCCTCGTGCCCTGAGTGCCCTGGGATAGGCTCCAGGCTCTCCCGTGACCCTATGTAGGATAAGTCACACAGAAAATGGATGGATGAAAGTCTCTAACTGTTAAATGGGTGAATGATTATTTTTCCTCATTGAGCCCTCCGTCATTTCCACCAGCTCCGCCCCCAGAACTTACATTGTTTCAACTAGGTCAAGATCAACTGGAGCTAGCATTAGCAAGGACTGATGATCGCGCTCAAGTGCACTCAGACATTCAGCAGCTTGAAAGCTTTATAACATTACAACTCTATAAACATGCAACTTCTCCTCATAATAATTTAAGACACATTGGGGGGCGTGTCTATAAAATGACTGACAAGAAGACAAGCCAAATACAAACAAACCTTCAGAACCGGAAGGCAAATTTCCAAAACTAGTGTACTTTCTTGCTATGTAATTCACTTGTTCTCAGACAATGGTTCAAACTATTATTATTTAATCATTTCTGCATCGTTTTCCACATTATTTGTACTAGTAAGAAATGAAAAATACTGACTATTGCACTTTTAAATAATGTAAAGAAGAAGGTAAATAAAAAGAAATGATTAGTGTTTGCAGTATTGTGGATAGTAATAGCAGTAATAGCTAAAATGTCCTATAGATGGCGATATTCTGTGTGGTGCCTGGAATAAATAGAGAGAAGAAGAGCAGAACAGCCATGCCTAGTGAAGTGGTACACTTGTTTTTGTTTATGTTTATTATTATTATTATTATTAATGAAGACATCCACATTAAGAACATAAAGACACACCTCATAGTGTTGTATGTCTGAAGACACTACAGTATTATTGTTCTCATCATATCTTCTTTATCTCATCAGGTGATGGTATGAGCAGACAAGGAAGCGCCTGTGTGGAAAGCAACAAGCAGATGGAAAAGCCATGTAGAGAGGAGAGAAGTGAAGTTGTAGACGAGGAGGATGAATTCCCACATCCTATTCCATGGCAAAAGATTGAGGCGCAGGAGCTCGACTGTGACTACAGCTTGCTTTTCTCCAAAGAAGAAGCAAACAGACTTTTCATGCAGCTAGAGGAAGAGGTGGAGTACTTGACAGGTACTGATGGCACATGGAGTTGAAAGAATAAACAACACTCACTTTAATAGGAACGCCTGCTCGTTTATGCAGTTATCCAATCAGGCAATCATGTGGCAGCAGCACAGTGCATCAAATCATGCAGATACAGGTCAAGAAATTCAGTTAATGTTCACATCAAACATCAAACTAAGGGTAAAAGTGTGATCTCTGTGACTTCAACCATGGCATGGTTGTTGGTGCCAGATGGGCTGGTTTGAATATTTCAGAAACTGCTGATCTCCTGGGGAAAAAACATCATGTGAGTGGAGGGTCTGCAGGCTGAAACACCGCGCTGATGAGAGAGATCAGAGGAGAGTGACCAGACTGGTCTGAGCTGACAGGAAGTCGATATTTACTTAAATAATCACTCTTTACAACCGTGTTGAGCAGAATAGCATCTCAGAATGCACAACACATCAAACCTTGACGTGGATGAACTACAGCAGCAGAAGACCACATCGGGTTCCCTTCCTGTCAGGCAAGAACAGGAATCTGAGGCTATCATGGGCACAGACTCACAGAAACTAGACAGCTGAAGACTGGAAAAAGACCAGCTGATTTTTTTTTTAATCCTAATCTTTAAATGGTCAGTTTGGGTGAGTCTGTACGAGTCTTGCCTGACAGGAGTGGAGCCCAATGTGGTCTTCTGCTGTTCTAGCTCATCCACCTCAAAGTTTGATGCTTTTCTGATTATATGAGTTACTATATCCTTCCTGGCATCTTGAACCAAATTGGCCATTTTCCAAGTCATTTCCTCCAAGTCTGATGTTTGATGTGAACATTAACTGAAGCTCTTGACATGTATCTGCAGGTTTTTGATGCATCTTGCTGCTGCCACATGATTGGCTGATTGGATAACTGCACAAATGACCAGGTGTACAGTTGTTCCTATTAAAGTGTTTACTTTGGTGGAGGGGGGTGGGGTGGGGTGGGGTGGGGGGTGTTACCTAAGCATTTGTGGAGTGCGAAGTGGTAAGTGAACGTCAGCCTTCTTTTGGTTGAGAAGCAGGTGAATACCAAAAGAGATGTGTCGGTGAGAACGCAAACATTTTAATGAGATGTGACTGATCAGGTGACTGGGGATGTAATCACTTCTTTCATAAATTGAATTGTATGATTTTTATTCTGGACGCGCCGTGACGTTTAATGATGAAGCGCCTCATTGGAGGGATTGTCAATCGTGACAACATTGAGAAGTGGCACACAATTTGGGAAAGGAATCCAAAGAATGATATCTTAAGCAGGAAAATATCTTGAATATTCATGCAAATTCAATTCAGGCAAATTCATGTAATACTCATCATGAAGTTACAATAAAATAACAATAATGATGTAAGTGATAACTGGAACTAATTTACACTGCAGACATTCCGCAGCATTAAACGTAACTATAAAAGGATAAAAAGCCTGATATGGCATTCTTTCATTGATAAAAAATTTTAATTGTTGACAAATTGGTGTGGCATAAGAGGAATAAAAGCACTTTGTGGCATGCTGTTTTTGGAAAATAATCGACTTTTGTCATTGAACAGTACACCTCAAGTGCTTTCTTTTCTCAGCTATATTGAAGATTTCAATTTATCCACTTATTCATCGTCAATCCTACTAATATCTGTTATTATAAAGTCAGGGGGACTGGATTTGTGGAATTCTCTTCAAGATGAAACCACAAGCCCACTTTAACTTTGTGCTGAGATGTTCAAGTAACGTTAGCTGTAAAAACTTTAGACATATTGTTTACCTTTTTTGTTGTTTTTGTTGTGATGTTGAGTGTTTTTGCCCACGAAATATTGTGATATTCTCATTTTCTTTGAGATGAAGACGTGAAGGTGCAGGTGTATGGGAAGATGTACAGCGTTCCCCGGAAGCAGGCGACGTATGGAGATGAAGGACTGGTGTATTCTTTTTCTGGAGTGCATCTCGCAGCCAGAGTCTGGACTCCGACCCTCGAATACATCCGTGACGCCGTCACCAATGCCACAGGGCACACCTTCAACTTTGTTCTGATAAACAGGCGATTATTAACTGAAGACCTTCTGGTTTTGACAGATTATTGATTATTGATACGGTTTGACTGGAATTCATATTGTGTGTGCGTTTTTGTTTTAAAGACACTGATGTTCTGGCTCTCTACAGGTATAAAGACGGTCTGGATCACATCGGGGAACACAGGGACGATGAGCATGAGTTGGACCCTTCTTGTCCTATTGCCGCGGTGTCTCTTGGAGCTGCGCGTGACTTCGTGTTCAGGCATAAAGATGCTCGCAAGGAGCCAAAACAACGTCATATAGAGCCTGTGAAACTGGAACTGGCCCATGGGAGCCTTCTTCTCATGAACTCTCCCACTAACACGTATTGGTATCACAGCCTCCCAGTGCGGAAGAAGGTGAAGACCCCGCGCATCAGTCTTACCTTCCGACGCATTATTAAGAGTCGCCAGAAAAGGAAAAAGGAGTGACTTCTTCACTAAATATGTTAGTGTGATTTGAAGAGGTCTTATTACAGTTGAGGACACAATAATAACTGAATTTACACACATGAACCAGTTCAAAAGTTTACACCCACTTGATTCTTAATACTTTGTCGTTACCTGGATGATCCACGACTGTTTATGTTTTGTGAGAGTTGTTCATGAGTCCCTTGTTTGTCCTGAGCAGTTAAACTGCCCACTGTTCTTCAGAAAAATCCTCCAGGTCCTGCACATACTTTGCTTTTCCAGCATCTCTGACCCCTTTCTATCAGTGGCTATATGTTCAGATCCATCTTTTCACTCTGAGGACAACTGAGGGACTCTTACACAACTATTACAAAAAGTGTAAACATTCACTGATTCTCAAGAAGGCAGCACGATACATTAAGAGCCAGGGGGGTGTAAACTTTTGAACACGATGACCGGTGTAAGTTATTGTTATTGTGTTCTTGGAGACATGTAACGATCTTATTTAGTGTCTGAAGGGCAGTACTAAATGAAAACAAAATCTTTAAACAAAATTATTTACACTGTTACATCCTGTTAAAAAGTTTACACCCCCCGGTTCTTAATGTATCCGTGTTGCCTTTTTGGGCATCAGTGAATGTTTGCACCTTTTGTAATAGTCATGTTTGAGTCCCTCAGTCGTCCTCAGTGCCGCTCAGTGTTTACTCATCTTCAGTCAAAATCTTCTTTATTCTAGTCAGGGTCAGTGTGGTTTAAATGAATGAGTTTATATTTTGGGAAATGGAACAAACTTGGCTCTTTAAAAAAAAAAAAAAAAAAAAAAAAAAAAAAAAAAAAAAGCACATGTGGGTACAAATAAAAACAACAAAAAAATTCAGCTCGCTCATAAAGTTTTTTTTTTTTTAATGGTCCTGCGCACACTCTAGCCTGTGGTGCATTATGGGTAATACACACATCCCCTTCGCGTCCAACAATAACACAGTATAAACACATGGAAATTCTGATCTGGAAAAAATAACACAACAGAACGTCATTTTAGAGATGTACAAAGACCACGGAACAAATTTTAATATTTCTATCAAAGAACCTTTAATGGAAACCTATCCAACTTATAATGTCTGTGATATGCTGTGTGTAGTAGACTGCCCGATCGTCTTTAATAGTTTCGACCCAGTGTTTAAATTCAGTTTGAATAAAAGGCAGTTTGATGGTTTAGTGAACAAAACGACAGATTCAAGGTTATTCAAAGGAAATTTATTTAATTTTTTTATTATAAAACCAAAAACTACTGTGGAATAAATAAATGAAAACACAACCATACTTCTGTACAAGACATTTCTAAAGCAGAGTGAAAAATAATGGTCCCAATGAGTACATTTTCGCTAAAAGGTTCATAGATTGAACTACGAGAAGGCAATATTTTGGCGAAATATTGTGGCAAAAAGGAAAAAAAAAAAAAAAAAAAAAAAAAGTGTAATAACAAAAATGTTATCGTATAAATATATACATATTTTGCAAGCAGACACATCCGAGTGATTATTATTCTTTTTTTTTTTTTTTGTTTCTCTAAAAGTCATACTTAGTGTTTATACGCCAGCACTGCTGGACTGAGTGTGAGGTATTTGCACAGCTGTCTATCCGTAACCGGCCTGTTAACGTCTAATGAAAATCGCTTTCTTTCCCCTACACCCCCCCAATCCCATCCCCGGACAGCCACACAAGCTGAGTCTTGATGGCGGGCGCTCGCCAGAGAAAGACAAACACTTGATGAATCTGATGGGTTCGCGGTCAGAATTGTCGTCGTGCACTTTCTAAGGTTGTGGCGCTGTTGAAATGGTGACCTGCATTTCAAAGCTTAATTTGCACCGTCACAGTTTTTGACTGCACTTTAGTGGAAATGAGGGAGTTTTTTTTTCTGGGAGAAGTTTGCAAAGATAATTCCGGGACATGCATGAGACATTAAAATAAAAATAAAAAAAAGTAATAAAAAAAACAAACAAACAAATTAAACAAGCTTATTTCAGTATCACAAGGCACACAACCAAGCAGGACGTATGCTATGTGCTACAGTCTTCACAGCAGACTTTAATCTGTGACTAGTACCACTCACTCACGACCTTAATCGGCCATTTTACTAGCTATTCATGGACTTCAAAATAAAAAAACACCTCTTTGAACTACAGCAGCAGAATCGATTTCAGCGCTAACAGTGTGTTGACCCTCCTGAGCAAAAGAAAAAAAAAAAGATTAGATCATTTGCTTTGAAACATCGAGTGGCCGTGTAGAATAAGGACTAACTGAAATGGTGGTGATGTTATGACAGAGCGAGCTGTGATTAACCCCCTCCCCTCCCCTCGTGAAATGTTAAGCAACTGTAAGGGGATAACTGTGTGTCTGAGAATGAATTGAAATTGATGAATAGATACATGTACAACTTGGTGTTTGGATTAAAAAAAAAAAAAAAAAAAAGAAGACTGAAAAGCGTACAGGGAGACGAAAGGGAGATCACTAGCGTGTAACAGTTGGCAAAGACGGTTAGTTGGCTTCTGAGGAGGAGTCCGATTTGCCTTTCTTGCTCGGAGGGGCACCATCATCCATATCCTGCTGAGGAAACAAATCCACCATCAGTATGCGTGATGTAGGCAGCTAAAGGACAGTTATAGTTATTAGTATAATACTACTTCCTCATTATTTATACTTAAATAAAAAAAAAAAAATTTAAATGGTAAAATAATTCTCTTTCAATACATAGAACCAGTACTTTGTGGGTTCTCTGTGTTACCTGAGCAGCTTTAGAGGAGTCTGTGAAATGTTTTTGCTCTCCCTGGGACTTGCCATCCCTTTTAGCTGTTGTGGACTCTGATGAGGAATGACTTGCTCCTATGATAAAGAGTTTCAATGATTAAAATAGGCGTCATTAATCGATTAAACACTGAACCACAGACCAAAGCACTACGTTCTTTTAATGCACATCTGGCTGTTTTTGTGCTCGCCACCGTCTTAAATCGGTCCCCTCTGGGATTTCCGCGATCGTGGAAAGTACCGTAGAATCAAGCAAATGCCGCAATATTCGAACGACCTCGGATTTCCTGCAGATCTGAGCCGAGACGCGTCGTGTGACGTCATCGCAAAGCGCGTTCTGGCAAACACCCTCTCAGATTCACGTGCGTTGAACATGGAGTACAGCTAAAAGATCTCATTTACCAACAAACATCACCGAGAAAGAGAGCGCAAAGCAATTTCGTGCAGTTGCAATTTAGCCAATTCGAGTAGTTTTCCGCAGTTAACGCATAAAAAAATAAATAAAAATAAATTGCATCGCTAATTTAGAAAAAAAAGTGAACGCAAAATCAAGAAAGAAGAAGAAGAAGAAAAAAAACTCAGCGAAATTCTGTACGGACCGATAAGCATTGTTTTTATACTGTGTTACCATAAGTGAGCGTTTGTTGAGTTTGTTTAAGGACCAACCTGTCTTGCTGTCCTGACCGGACGAAGGCTGTTTACTGGGAAAATGCTCGCTTTTGGCTTCGCCGCTGTCATTCTGAGCCGTTGCCATGGGTTCAGGGGTGGGACTAGTGTTGTTACTGGTCTCCTGCTTTAAAGGGGAGGAGTCAGCAATGGAGCTCTGGTTACTGTTGTCATCTGTGAAAGAGAAGATAGAAGAAAAATAAAATAATAATAATAATAATAATAATAATAATAATAATAATAATATTATATTATTAATATTATTAATATAATAATAATATTAATATTAAAGGGCCTTTCCTTATATTAGCGCCAAAATTATTCCAAAGTCAGTCTGTATTTGGCAGCAAGAAATAATGGTGTGATTATAACAGGGTGGCATGTATTCAGGTTGATCAGTTCGCATCAAAAACGCATAACTTCTTTATATTTTCCAATACCAGCACATCCCAAGTGTTTTACTCCCTTTATACCACAGCAGTTTGCCAACAATGTCATTTTTTATGAGTTAAAGAACACCACATTGACTGTTATAAAGTGCTCACACTGGAAACTCCTTCCAAAACTGTTAAACATTTCCCCACAGAATGTTTCATCCTTTAAAAAAAGGATTAAATCCTTTAAATAAAGGATCCTTTATGTGGAGTCCCCGTGTTGGTAGTTACTAAAGAAATGATAACGTATTAGAACGAGTGTGTCAACATAAACCTGTCATTTGCACTACTGTCAGAGCTGCTGCTAGAGAAAATTAATCAACACCTCCTGACCGATCAGGACTGAGAATTCAACAGAGCTATTACATAAAAAACATTATAATCCAGGTTCCTTTGAGAGGAAGAAAGAAAAAACCCTTAATGGATTTTGTCTACAGGTGAGTGTCCCCAAACTTTGTGTACACACACACACACACACACACACACACACACACAGCTGTTAGTGTCTGTATGGACCCAGTAAGCTGTGAGGTTGGTCAGTTGTGTATGATTACCGTGCATGTCCATCATTCCGGGAGAAGAACTGTTTTCTGGTGTAGTCACTTCCGAACCATACTTATCATCCTTGCCCTTCTTTTTGTTTTTGTTCTTCTGCCAAAGGAAAAAATGTGAATTCAGTGTATGCATTTTCTTTCTTTTTTTAAAATGTACAATACTTTCCAGGGGCCTCACTTTATCATTTCTTTTAGTAAAGTTGTGTGTAAATGTTTAAGTGTGAGCCAAACCGAACTAAACGTTTCAGAAAGGCCGATTTGCTTCGTGCTCGCGTACGCATCTTGATCACCTGTAAAGGGCAAAGTGCGTTCCTGACACAGCTCATTTGCATTTTAGTGACGCCCACAAAACAGACAGCTGTGAGCATGAAATGAACGATAAGGGTGGAAGTTATTCTATGCCAATAAAAATAAATTTAATAATATATCATATATAATAATAATTATTATAATCATCATCATCATCATCGAGCACTAAATCTTCGGTCAGCTGAGGCATTTGTTTACGGCCCGTCCTCTGTTTATACGCCGCCATTTCTTTTGTCATAATTCGAAGACGTCACAGTATGAGCCACAGAAATACGAAGCTGACAATTCATGATCATGCTTCCTACTTACATCATCGGGTTTAGGTTCCATCACAGGCACCCATTTGTAGATTCTCAAGGACGTGTCGCCAACCGTCACCCATTTTTTCTCCCTAAGAAGCAGATTGAATTTAGATCACATATCGTTTTTTTAAACCACACTGGGAACGTTGGGACAAATTTTATTTTAAAAAAAAAAATTTTTTTTTACAGGCAGTATCGTCTGATGTTCAGAAATTCAACAGAAACTTAATTATTGTTTCATTAGAAAAACATAACCGGTCATAGCAGCGACCCTTTCAGGAGCATGGCTACACAATATACTGTTTAGTCTTCATTACAATATTGGTATCTGCAATAGGAAACTGTAAAAGACAGAGAGTTCGGTCAGAACATAAGTCTACACAGATCCTTCTCATACAGCAATAAAACATGCAGTTGTATTACTGTACTATACAACTGTATATTTCTACACTACTGTAGTCTATGTATACTGTAATAGCAGGATACTGTGGTCCATGTATTTTATACTACTAATACTGTATTATATCCAGTTGTACATTACTGTAGTCTATGTATACTATAATAGCATGCTACTATAGTTTATGTACACTGTAAATGTAGCCTATTATAGTCTACATATACTGTCATGTTGTCTATGAATACTGTAGTTGTATATTTTTATAGTCTAAACTTGGTATACTGATGTCATATACCATTATAGACTATATATACACACTGTAGTGGTATACTACTGTAATTGTAGTCTATTGTAGTTATGTAAGAGGGTGTACTGTAGTCATATACTATTACAGTCTAAGAGTCCATGTATACTGTAGTAGTTTGTCTGTTGTTGCCTATGCATATTGTAGTCTACTGTAGTCTATGTAAGCTGGGTGTATATATGTCATACTGTATGTGTCCTATTAGTCTAGGTACACTGTAGTTGTGGTACTGTATATCTCTTTAGCCTTCAGTTATTATAAATAAGCAACATGCACTGATTTTTTTTTTTTTAAGTTTCTGTATTCTCATCTGAATATTCAGTCTATTTCTCTAAGCAATTTATATACATTTTCTGTAATAAAAAATACAGACCTTATTTTTTATTATTATTATTATTATTATTATTATTATTATAATTAAGGTTGAAAAGTCACATGGAAACTGGCCTGGAATATCAAAAACACAACAGGGAACATATTTTACTCCTCTAGTGAACGAATCGCCCAAACCTGAAGGTTCAAATTAGTTTATGGAAGTAATATTCCACACAACAACATCTCCAAATCATGTCTGTTTTCTTTCACTCGGATAAATCCACTCTGTAGCCTAGTAGTAGACTAGTACGAGGTTTCCCCCCCAATTAGTTGTTTTCCAAGTGTATTTTATATATACATATATATACACATACACACGTCAACAACAATATCTACAACAGTAATTAAAAAAGACTTTAAAGCTGTACTGATGTTAGACATTAAACAGTTTACTGATGGTAAAGTTTCAGCTGCAATCCACCGCGTCGGCTCTGTGTGTGTGTGTGTGTTTATTTGTTCCAGGCCCCCACCGCCCGTTTCTCCTTTTGCCTCCAGTTGAACTCCGAGCGCTGAATTTAAAAGCCGGACAAAAAAAACCCCTATTCTCACTCCAGCGCGCCGTCACCGCGTCGCCGCGTTCAGTCGCACAGCCGTGGGGTTTTTTTCTGCCTTCCCGGTTCCCGAGCGCCGGCATTACAGGCTCAAAGAGAAAAACGGCTTCATGTGACTGCGACGAAATGGCTTCTTCTTAGGTTCAACCCACGTTTAAAATGTTTAAAGCAGGAAGAAAGGCGGCTCCGCGCTCGCGACCAGAACGAAAGGTGTGTTGAAAAAAGCGCGCGACTCACCTGAGCGGAGCGAGCACAAATCAAACTGAACTCGATTTAAAAAAAAAAAAAAAAAAAAAAAACCCTTTCGTTCCGTTTCATTGTTTCTCGTCGTCTCTCCTCCCCCCGCGCGCACACACAAGCCTGGCTTTTCTGCTCGTGAAACGGATTAGCGCGTGCTCTTACCATTTTCGTACTTTTTCAATTGCGGCCATGACCCGCTTGATGTCATCTTTGGCCCTGCTCCGGGTCTCCGCGCGCACCGACCTGCCCGACATTACGGCTCTCGGTAAAAATATCTTTTTCTCCGCTTCGCCGGCTGTTGTAGACACAATGCGAAACGCGCAGAAGCGAGGCGGGGGCTTGTGCGCATGCGCGAACCACAGCAGTAGCGTGCCCTTCAAGCTGGAGACGCTGGAAATGCGCCTGATGTTCAAACAAAACAAAACTAGTTATTTTCTTTCTTTCTTTCTTTCTTTCTTTTTTTTTAACTAAACACCTCCAAACTATATCATATTAATAATTCCTTGAGAAAACCCACATGATATTCATTTCACTGAAAGTTTATGCATGTTTATTGTGACATTTCAGATCAAACTCCTGATTTTAAACGAGTTCATTCTGCTAGAACAACATATTACCAACTGAAAAGACCAGATTATCAATAATGCTCACAGAGAAAGATCATATCGATTAACATATCTCATAAACCATCCCTGCTGAAGAAAAAAAAGAGAAAATTCTAATGGTTTCTACTACAAATACCATTTCAAACCATCACCATTACTGGTCCTTAAGGGTACCCACTAGACATGCCACAAATAGAAGGCAACAAGTTACCAGTAGAGACCTACAGGGACCATTAGAGTTCCCATTATAACCATTAAAACCATTACAAATTCTATGAGGATTTCTATTTTTTTTCTCCAGCACACCGTTGTATTCTCATTTCTGATTGGTCAGACTTTGTTGATTTAATTTTCTATAACCAGCTCTGACAGTAGTTCTGGCCGCAAGACAAATCACAGGTTTGTATTATTGAAATATTGAAATCTCAAGGAACCAAAACTGCTCACGGCTGTGCTCAGAAGTTTACACACTCCTTGCAGAATCTGCGAAATGTTAATAATTTAAAAAATAATAATAAGAGGAATCATTAAAATTGCGTTGTTTTTTTTTTATTATTTAGTACTGCCCTGAATAAGCTACTTCACATAACAGATGTTTACATATAGTCCACAAGACAAGATAATAACTGAGTTTACACAAATTACCCTGTTCAAAAGTTTCCACACGCTTGATTATTAATACTGTGTGTCGTTACCTGGATGATCGACGACTGTGTTTATGTTTTGTGAAAATTGTTCATGGGTCCCTTGTTTGTCCTGAGCAGTTAAACTACCCACTGTTCTTCAGAAAAATCCTCCAGGTCCTGCACATTATTTGCTTTTCCAGCATATTTGACCCCTTTCCAACAGTGACTATATGATGTTCAGATCCATCTTTTCACACTGAGGACAACTGAGGGACTCTTACACAACTATTACAAAAAGTGCAAACATTCACTGATGCTCAAGAAGGCAACACGATACATTAAGAGCCAGGGGGGTGTAAACTTTTGAACAGGATGACCGGTGTAAATTGTTATTATTTAGTCTTCTGGGAAACATGTAAATATCTTATGTAGCATCTGGAGGGCAGTACTAAATGAAAAAAAGAAAGATCTATAAACAAAATAATAATAATGTACACTGATCTGATCGTCCTGTTCACCCTTATGCGTTTTCTCTCTCTCTGTATCATGTTTCTGTATCATGATTTTGCTCAACATATTCCCATTGGGGTTTTTTGTGTGAGAAGACAGTTATTTAACATGTATGTCTCCAGTGTCACCATTTTTTCAACAGTCTTCAGGGCTTTGCACTTTGTGATTTCTGTGCAACATGACAAGCTAATTAACGTTAGAGAAAGAAGAGAGGCTGGTGAGGTAAACAACTTTATTTTTGCTACAATGTGAGTGACAACAGGAAGTGATGACTACTCAACACATGGACTAATCGAATCCCTTCCCGACACCACACTATTTACTATTTACTATTACTATCTTGCTGCTATACCTTTTTAAATACATTTTGTTGACAGTTGTTTGTACTGGTTTGCTGTCCTGTCTAATTAGTGTACTCTATCCTGAGTATTTATTGTATATTTTGCACTCGTGAGTATTTGCACTTTATGTAGTCCTGTGTACTGATTACTGTGTACTCTGTTGTTACGTGTTGCACCAGTGACGTACAGTGCATCCGGAAAGTATTCACAGCGCTTCACTTTTTCCACATTTTGTTATGTTACAGCCTTATTACAAAATG
>JANDJT010000124.1:15054328-15071525 GCA_024331685.1 Stegophilus panzeri | reverse complement strand
CATTTCTTCAGTGTTGTCACATGAAAAGATATAATCAAATATTTACAAAAATGTGAGGCGTGTACTCACTTTTGTGACATATATATATATATATATATATCTGCTTGAATGCAACAAACAAATTTGCTTCATGGTTTGTGGTGCTCAATACTCTTTATCCGAATCCCTCCACCTGCTGCACTACTCACACAAACCAAGGATGTGGTCTGGCACATAGCATGTTAGAATGAGGAAGAGGAAATTGTGACAAAAGTCCAGAAGCATGATCAGAACAGGAAAAAGACTTTGCTCCCTCCTAGGGAATCTACTGTAGCACTCGCTTATTTTGCACGCAATTATCTTGTCATACATTCGAGTTAAAATTATATTAGCTGCTACTTTTCAGCCAAATCAATTGAACTTCCAGGCAAGCAGAACATTCCAGGTAAGCTTTCACTTGCCCAGTGTTGTCGTCGTCGTCCTTGTCATCATCATAACTGGCCATAAAAAAAAAATACAGATCCCTATTTGTTTACTTTGCCCATCATTTAAAATTGATATTCCCCATAGAGTTTAGTCGTATAAAACACAAAAGAAAGGTTTCCACTGTCTCCTGAAAGGCAAGCAGCATTGAAAGTGTCCTTTATATTTCACCGCCACTCATCACCGTGACAAATACAGAAAGTTAATAACCATTGTTCAATTACCCTCCAAAAAAAAAGAAAGCAGTAATATTATTTTATTTCCATTTCCACTGAAAACAAGGCTTACCTTCCAGTTCCTTAGACACCCGATGAATATCTGAGAGTCAAGCGTTTAAGAAAATGTTTCGTCTGACCACGAGCTGTATCGAAGAACACGAAACAAGGGCACATGAAAGGAACGTTTGAAAGGATACAGCAGAGAGCTTTGGCGAGGGATCCAGCCAGTAACGTGTCGGTCTGGTGGCCTCTCACTTGCGCTTTAACATATTTATTACCGCTTAGATACATTTCAGTTACAGACGTTATAAGAAATAGTCAAACGACAGCTCACGTACAGTTTTAGGATTTAAAAACCACAGCAAAAGCCTGGTTAAGTTAATAGCAAGTTCGCATCTAAGTACACGAGTAACTCACTCCTGGCCATGAGATTCCTGATCTCATCAGCGATGACGTCGTCAGCAACGGACAGCAGCTCGTATTTGCCGTCGCCGGGTCCCGACACAGCTGCGTGATCCCCGGAAGCTTCTCCTGCTTTCCAGTACTTGCTTGGGTATAGAAAGTGACTTAAAATGGAAATAAAACAGGTCTGAGACGGACTGTGGGGAAAGCAAACCGCTAACGATGATTTGAATTACAGTTGGCTTACTTCTCCTGGCAGTGGCTCGCGATGATGGCCAGTTTGTTGGTTCTGGTCATCACCAGGTGAGAGTTCGCCATGACGATCACCGCGTCCAGACATTTGGACAGCGTGAACTGAGATAAAGATGAAAATAAGCAGGGAATAATACAACCGGTGGGGTGCTGTTACAGGAAAATAATCAGTCGCAGGGTGGTGTGATGTGGCCCAACGTGAACCTGGTTTCTTGGGAACATAACAAGCTGCATTTTTATGTCTTATTAACTTAAAGACAGAGAGGGAAAAAGAGAGGGAGCAAATGTCTACAGCTGCTGTAATGTAAACGGTAAGAAGAAGTAACCTGTCTCGTGTAACTAAACGGTAAGTGTAAACGGTTAAAGAAAGCACATAAATGAAAGAGTGTAACCACTGGCAGGTTGCTGTGGTACAAGAGGAATAAAGCACCTGGGGATTTGGTGTTGAGAGAAAATGATCGACCAATCAGGTTTGATATACATGTCAATTAATAATAACTGATAATAATAATAATAATAATAATAATAATAATAATAATAACAACAACAAGGGTTTAAATAAGTCAAATTGCAGGCAGTATACAAAGCTTCACTAAATTTTAGTCCTTCATCCAAATTATTCAAAAACTGTAACACAGACATACACACACACACATACACACACACACAAGATATTTATAACACACACACACAAAACATAACACACACACACACACACACACACACACACATTATAACTACATCACATCATTACAACCCCCCTATACACACACACACAGACACACACACACACACACACACACACACACGTACCTCAGGTTGTCTCTGAGACTGCTGACCCCACCATATCGGATTGACATCTACCACAATGACCAGAAGACTAATTTCGTCTTCTGTAGAACAGAAACAGATATGTGTGTGTGTGTGTGTGTGTGTGTGTGTGTGTGTGTGTGTGTGTGTGTTAGAGGTTAATCTGAAAGAATGCTGTTCATGCATTAATCTGTACTGATAAAGATAAAGATCAGAATGTTTTCATGCTCAACATTTCAAATAAAACAGCACTAAAGAATAAACAGAAAGTTGTCACATCAGCATCTAGTTACCTGATGCCATTCCCGAGCGCCGTGTTCCAGAAAGGAAACCGGGTATCCGTTGTTGTCGTGTGTGACGTAATCATTATGCGACCACGGCCTTTGACAGGAACTTTAATTTCCACTCGTTTTCCGACAAAACCCCGCCTCCTATATTAGGAACCGCTTATATTATTGGTTGCATCACACCTACGTGTACGCCATTTTACGTGTATTAAGGAAGGATTAGCCAATCAGAGCGCCGGAGGCAGAGTTTGTCTTAATACGGTTGGGAAAGTAAACGACGTGTCTTTTGGGGATTCTTAAGACCAACTGATTTTAAATCGAGCCTTGGAGTGAGTAGTCACGAACAGAAATCTTTCAGTTCTGTCAGAAACAACTGGAGTGTATTTATTAGGTGGTGGTGTCGCGGATATCGGTGTGTAAGCTGCGTTCAGCGCGGTTCCTGTCATTCATTGCATCAGCAGCAACGTGCTGTAGAAACCCAGTGCGCAGAATAACAACTGCTGAAGTCAGTAAGCTTCACTTCTGGAAGAGAAGTGCTTATTTAGTATTTTTACGCCAGACACATACACAATCGTGTTTGGAAACACACAAGACAGGAATCTGCATTATGGATGAAGGAGGTATGTGAAAAAGCTGGCATGATGCATGGCTTGTAATATGAATGTGGTTAAAGTCACGTGACGTTCATTCCCACTGTAAAACTCTAACCTCATTTTATTTTCATACTCCGATTAAGTACCAAAAAACCTCAAAGTGTCTCGAGCTCAAAAGGATTAATCCACCTGAACGACCATGTGCTGCTGAGCATCTTGTTAAACAATCCTGTGGTCCTGTTTGTCTCCAGAGCTAGTCGAGTATTTCAGAAAGCAGATGAGCCAAGATCCAGATGTGGCCTCCGCAGTGGCAGCTATCCGCTCTCTCCTGGAGTTCCTGAAGAGGGATAAGAGTAAGACCACAGCTCAGCACCTTCTCCTTCACACACAACTCTTTGTGGTTGAAATAACCACTCTTTGTCTCATCAAGCAGTTGCCTCTGACTAAGTATTCACCCCATTTAAAAATATATATATTTTGGGTAATTGACATTATTTAATCTTTAATTTCCCAATCTCAAGTGCATGTGCCTGTAGTTAAATGATTCTAGCTGTATAACCACGAACCGGCACAACATTTCGAGCAGTTCCTCTCTTACGGCTTATCCAGTCACACGCGTTGAACCAGAGACTAGCTATGCATCTATAGACATAGACAAAGGAAAGTGTTTTCACTGCCTTTCGTAGATTTTTCATCTTATTTATTCTCTCTGGTTTGATTGGGACAGGAAAAACCATGCGCTATTTCTTTTTCTTGTCTATCACGTGTCATTTGAGAGATGAAACTGACCACCTGTTCCAGATCACTATAGTGTTCACGGCGATATAGTATGGATGGATGGATGTACTAGATTGCGAAAAATATAGTCAACCACCACACGGTCTACCCGAGCTCAGGATGAAACCCATGACCCATGAGGCTGTGAAGCTGTAACTTTAGCACCGTACCAGCTAGTTGTTTTGTTAAGACAAAAAAATAAAGCATGGCCTTTCTGGACTTCTGTAGATTAGCAAATTTACGAGTGGGGGACATTAATAATGAAAACAGATTGGACAGAGAAGATTGCTTTTTACCTCTGATGATATCCATCTTATAAGGTGATAACTGATGTCCACTCGCTATTTTTTTGTTTTGTTTTGTTTGTCACATTATGATTTGGCGAGTATTTCTCACCTCCTGTAGGCGAGACCATCGTGGGCCTAAGAGAGAACTTGACCAAAGCCATCGGCAGGCTGGGGGAGGCCGATTCCTCTGTGGCCGTGTCCTCAGGAGGAGAACTCTTCCTTCGGTTCATCAGCCTCACGTCGCTGGAGCATCCGGTGAGTCAGATGTGCGCACAAGCACAGTCGAACACACAAAAATAAGCTCAAAGGTACACGGTTCTCATGCAGGCGTAAATGTCTTCATGAAAGCCGCCGCTGTTTCCGTCGCCCTTGAGTTGCACGTCAATGACTGATTATACTGTTATTACTGTTGTTATTGTTGAACTGTCACTCAAATCGGTCTAAAGAATACATTTGCAAATGTACGACACAGCTGCTGAATTCTAAAGTCTGATTGGTCGATTCATTTTCGATAACAGTAGCTCTGACAGTAGTTCCAGCAGCAAGTATTACATGTGTCTTATTAACTATTCTTATAAAAAGAATACATTTTAGAATGGTAACAGTAACTCCGCTTCACCTCGGGCCACAACACACTACCCCATTGTTGATTAGTTTCCTCGAGTGGCTGCTGTGCACATAATAAATAAAGTATATTACCATTTTTTTTCTTTATAGGATCTCTCCCAATGCAAGAATGTGATGGTCGACAGAGGCGAACTTTTTCTGAAGAAGATTTCCTTGTCCCGAGGCAAAGTGGCCAAACTTTGCCACACGTTTATTAAAGATGGCGCTGTAAGCATCTTACGAAATGAAACGAGCTACAATCTCAGATTTCACCCAAACTGAACATACTTCCATGTCACTTGCACCTCACATGCTAAGACGTCTGCTTTTTATTCTGCAGAAAATCCTCACGCACTCCTCGTCGCGGGTTGTGCTGAAAGTCCTAGAGAGTGCAGCGGCTGACAAGAAACGCTTCACCGTCTACGTGACGGAATCGCAGCCTGATTCTTCCGGGTAAGTCCCTCACACGTCTTGGGTCCCAAATGGCTGGAAGTCTCAGATGCTCTACTATGTCGGAGAAGTGTTCGTACTATAGACATCAGACACTTCAGTAAAAACAGAGTGCAGAGAATCAGACAAATGGCTACAAGCAGTGGATTTACAAATGTAGCTAACGTTAAAGTAATTGTGTAATGACGTGAAGCCTGAGTTCAATTTGAATCATTTCAATACAATTGTTTAATACAGACAGATTGCGAATATTAAAATCAGTTTAAACAGCCATATGCTGATACAACAATCAGTCATAACATTGAAACCACCTGCCTAATATTGTGTAGGTTCCCCTTGTGCCGCCAAAACAGCTCTGACCCGTCGAGGCATGACCACAAGACCTCTGAGGGTGTGCTGTGGTATCTGGCACCAAGTCGTTAGCAGCAGATCCTTTAAGTTCTGTAAGGTGTGAGGTGGGGCCTCCATGGATCGGACTTGTTTGTCCTTGTTTCGATCGCATAGATGCATCCCACAATCAGATTGAGATCTGGGGAATGTTGGAGGCCAAGTCAACACCTCGAACACTTTGTCATTTTCCTCAAACCATTCCTGAACCATTTTTGCAGTGTGGCAGTGCGCATTATCCTGCTGAAAGAGGCCACTGCCATTAGGGAACATCGTTGCAACAAACAAAATTTAGTTAGGTGGTACATGTCAAAGTAACATCCACACGACCAGACGGGCTAACCTTCACTCCCCTTCGTGCATCACTGAGCCTTGTGCGTCCATGACCCTGTCACCGGTTCACTGATTGTTCTTCCTTGGACCACCTTTGGTAGGTACTAACCACTGCATACCAAGGAACACTACACATGATCTGTTATTTTGGAGATGCTCTGACCCAGTCGTCTAGCCATCACAATTTGGCCCTTGTTGAAGTCGCTCAGATCCTTACACTTGCCATTTATTTCCTGCTTCCAACACATCAACTTTGAGAACTGACCGTTCCACTTGCTGTCTAATATATCCCACCCCATGACAGGTGCCACTGTATAACGAGATAATCAATGTTATTCACTTCACCTTTCGGTGGTTTTAAAGTTATGGCTTATTCTCCACACATTGTTTTTGGACATCATCTGCTAGTGATAAAGGGCAGTAACACTTCTGGATGTGGAGTTCTAGAAAAACAATACTTTTCTGGTTAGTAACCTTATCACAACACTCTGTCATGATTAATATTTCTTAAATATCACCTGTTATTACACCTAATGAATTTTAAAGTTTTTTTTTGTTTCCCCCCTCAGTCAACACATGGCCGAAAAGCTGCGAAGACTCAGTATCCCAGTCACGGTAGTGCTCGATGCTGCAGTTGGGTAAAATGACAACATTCATATTTTAATCTCGTGTTATAACCGTGTCTCATATGGCACCCCTTTGTTTTCTAACATAATGCATTCTATTTTTATTAGCAATAGAAAATAGTATCATCCCCCCTCCCCATATCCCAAAGCCCTTCAGATATGATAGGAAATACAGGATTGGCCTCTAGGCCTGCACCATGCTCTTTAGAGAATCTTGCCTCAGTCTGCTGTGGATGTTTCCCAAACCCTGTTCGCTGTATAAGCCGTGTGTTTCATTATATCCAGTAATGCACGTTGTACATGTTAAATGTGAGACTGCGTTGTTGTAAACGGTTTCAGATACATCATGGAGAAGGTAGACCTGGTCATTGTCGGTGCTGAGGGCGTGGTTGAAAGCGGAGGCATTATAAATAAGGTCAGTTTCGTGTGTGTAAATGCACGTACGTGTTCCGCTTCCATTGATAACGAGGTATTGGATATGTAACTGTGTTTAATCCGTTTAGATTGGCACCTACCAGATGGCGGTGTGCTCCAAGGCGCACAACAAGCCGTTTTACGTGGTGGCGGAGAGCTTCAAGTTTGTGCGTCTTTACCCGCTCAACCAGCAAGATGTGCCTGATAGGTTTAAGGTGAGCTCCTTAAAATTCTGTTGTTTACTGAACCTCGATTAGACTCGTCATATTAATATAAACGACTGGAAATATACACTCGTCGGCCACTTTATTAGGTGCACCTGCTGCTTCATAGAGTTCATCCATTCAGCCAATCATGTGAAAGCAGCTGAATGCATAAAATCACGCAGTGTCAGGTCAAGAGCTTCGATCAATGTTCACGTTAAACACCAGAATGTTGGGGGGCATGTCAGAACGCACAATAGGAAGTTGAGGCTACACTATGTTGGACAGTTAAAGAGTGGAAAAAATGTCACCTGGTCTTGATCCACAAAATTTTTGAATCCAGGTACAAAAGTATTTGAACACCTGACCGAGACACCCATATGTGGTTCTTCCCCTTTCTCCGAAACACACAATTGTACGTGATGTCTTGCTGTTTGCTGTAGAATTACAATTTCCCTTCACTGGAACTAAGATGCATAAACTTGTTCCAGCATGACAATGCCCCAAACTGTGAAGACATGGTTTGCCAAGCTTGGAGTGGAAGATCTTGAGTGTCCTGCACAAAACCCTGACCTCAACCCCACTGAACACCTTTTTGCCTCCTCGCCCCAACATCAGTGCCTTACCTCACTCACGCTCTTGTAGCGGAATGAGCACAAATCCACACAGCCACGCTCCGACATCTAGTGGAAGGCCTTCCCAGAAGAGTGGAGGTCATAACAACAGCGAACAGGGAATAAATCTGGAATGGGATGTTCAACAAGCAGACGTGTCTGATAGTGAGGCGTTTATACTTTTGGACGTATAGTATGTCTCCGAGCACGTGGCCGACACACTGAATGGTCCGATTAAGGAAAATGGTCATAATTAAGCAAACGCATCATTAAAACCCAGCTCCAGTTTCTGTTATGACTGAAATGAAGAACGTGGTAAACAGTGTATTCTTCAGCAGCAGTGACGATAACGATTCACCTGACCATCACACTGGGACGTCGTTTGGACTGAAGTACGGGTGGCTGATAATAAAAAGAAGGAAAGCCAGTAGAAATGCAAGCACCTAAAAATCCTGAGGAGGATGAATAAAATCGGAGCCATCAACAAGGCCAACCTGCACAATAAGGTGGCCAACAGAAAACTATCATTTACGCACCATGAGTAGCTTAAAATACACTTTTATCATATATGGAGCGGTTCATTCAAGCAATAATTCCTAAATCTCTTGCTTCAGTGCATAATTTTATCTGGATACTGTAGATTTCTCTCTTTGTGCTCATGCTTATACTGATTTTATATATATATATATATATATATAATCAATGTGTAGATACTGATGTATATGATCCTATAAAGTGTTAACCAAAGTCTGTTTCATTCTCAGTATAAAGCAGATACGCTGAAAACCGCTGAGGATTTTAACCAGGAGCATCCGATAATCGACTACACACCTCCGTCGCTCATCACTCTGCTTTTTACCGACCTGGGTGTGTTAACGCCGTCGGCGGTCAGCGACGAGCTTATCAAGCTCTATTTGTAACCCTAAGGGCCATTACAGAGACACACAATCGAATCAAGATCCTGACCTTGATGCGAATCCACCACGGCCATCTCGGTTTCTCTTAGAACCGATGTCCTTGATTTAAATATGCAGGTCGATCTGGCACTCATGTACTAGATGTACAGGTGAAAACTTTTTTTACACTGTGTACAGTAATATGGCATATTTCTCGGACAAATGCATCCTCTGTTCTTTCATCTTTCCTACTTAAAAATAAAAAAGTTGTGAAAATATTTTTATGGACAGGAAGGAAAATATTCGTTCCTGTTAGATGTTTTTTTTTTTGTTGTTGTTTCACTGCTACATACGTGTTCATTTGCTTACACGTCCCACCATTAGTCCCAAGTCCTTTCTTGGTGATCAAGTTAACCGATGGTGACTAATGGTTGTAAAATTGTGGTTGGAATTAAAAGTTTGCAATATATACATTTTTCATTCATTCACAGAATTTTTTTTTTAAAAATCTAAAATGACTTGCAAGTGAAGCAGAATCCAAGCGTAAAGCCTTTCTTAAAAGTCAAGCAGTGGCTCTCTGGGAGTCGGGAGGATTTGAAGATGCCTCAAGAGCAGGGATCCCATGGAACCAAACAAAAGTCAGTTAACATGGCAGTTTTCCACATGCCATCATTCATCTGAGGTTCTATTACTAATTTGTTGAAACAACCAACTAAGTGCATTAACGAAAAGATCAGGGCAGATAGAAATAATAATAATAATAATAATAATAACAACAACAACAATAACAGTGCGAACAGACAAGTCACACCTTTTAATTTGAACTGACAACCATACAATCATTAGCTCAGAACTCCAACCCTTCCTTATAGAGTTTCCTTTAACAAAAAAAGAAAAAAGAAAAAAAAAGACTATTGATCATCGTGGAGCATAGCGTTACGTTGAGGCCTCTTATCCGATAGGTCTGAATACCAAACCCTGAGGACGTTTGCTTTCGTACACAGGAGTCGAAGTTTATTTCAAATTACAGACCGAAACGGTCTCTAAACGAGCTCCCGTCAGTATTTTTTTTTTTAACTAAAAAAGAGAAGCCGGCTGCTGTTTAAAACAGGGGATGTAATCGCGTTAAACCATTTCCAAAACTCTTTACTTCAAAGGGAAAGTACAAAAAAAAGTCATTGTTATATCCCACTAACTCCATTGACTCAAGGTGGCAAAGAAACTCTTGATTTGTATCCAGTTGGTGTAAATTTTAACATAACAAAATATTAATAATAGTCAAACCTGACCATCTACACCACCACCACATGAAACAAATCAACACGTACGGACTCCTGTTTCTCTAATTTGCACATTTGTGCAGTGCGTCACAGCGAAGAAGCATTTGTGATAAGAATCAGGGAACACAACTCTCATTTATCTATTTACCTTAAACCCCAACAGCTGAATAATGTTTCTGATTTTAAAAAATAAGCTTTTAAACACAAATCAAATTTGTTAACTGGTGGGATATCTTTAAAATGTATTTTAAAAAGGTGCACTAATTGAATTTTTTTCCCCAGTGAATGACTTCCCCTCCCCTACCCACATACTATGAGGGCGAGTCATATGAAAAGTTTTGAAATGTTTTTTTTTTGTTTGTTTGTTTGTTTTTTTAAATGTTGCATCATTGTGTATTACAAATAGGTGCGAAAAGTTCATAACGGTTCTACATGACCTCCGTTAAGTTCAACGCACGCGTCCCGGCTCTTAACGAGTGTCTGGACTTCTCTAGGAAAAAAATCATTTAAAATTATGTTGCACTGTTAAAACGTTTTTCATTTGACTCGACCTCGCGCACATGAAGCCGACCAAATCGGCCAGTGAAAGTCTGACCTCGTGTATCGAGACCAACGTTCTCGGAAAAACTTTCAATCGTTGCACCTTTACACAAAATACAAAGTGTATTCTTTAACAGGACCATAAATGGAAAAAAGCAGAGTGCATTTGCAGCCTTCACAGGTCCAGCCCTTTCTAGTCATTGACTAGGAGGTGGTCATCTTCCCATCCCCCCCATCCTCCCCCCCACCAAATAGTTTATATGTCTTTATTCTCCAAACAAGTCCAAAGAATGGCGAGACACTTTGGAATACAAAAACCCGTTACAAATTGTGAATTAAACGACTCGCCGCACTTCAAAAAACCTCTTCAGGTAGTAAATCTGTCCCAGGGTCATGGCCACCAGCACCAGTGCCTCAAAGAAAGACCAGAGCACCACGCGACTGTTCGTGTTGTCGTTGACTGTAGAGACAAAAGCAAAACGTGTTAAACCTGACTTGCACTTATCACTCTTTGTCTAATAAAGGATTCAAACAAAATGTCTGTTTATTTATTTATTACATTGCAACATCAACGTGTTTCCTCTTAGAAAATTGTATTACAATGATTTAGGTATGCTGAGGATCTTACTCGCTCGGTGTATCCTCTCACGGACCTCCATGTACTCCTGCTCGTGTTTGACCGCCGTCATGGCCACAGCCAGCTCGTTAATCATCTCCTCCAGCTTGTTTTGGTGCACTGTAATGGAACAGGGCCTGATGAGAACATGCTTAATGCAACAGGAGCATGCATGGACAAGCAGAGAGCAGTGAGGAAATCACATTCACATGGATGGGGTTAAATGTCTGCGCTTCTTTGATCGTCATAGATACACGTTGTACTGATTAGTGCAAGTCTGTCATGTATCTTTTTGGAGTTGTGCCCCCCCCCCAACAAAACCACATGTATGTCAAAAAAAATCTTTAAAAAGTAACCCAATTCCACGTAAACCTTAAAATGTTTCCAATTAGTGGCAAATGTAAAAACCAAATGCACACTGTACAAACGTGGCATGTGTTATGGAACAGGTGTAAATGTTTTGTTTGGCTAGAGCAATAGTTAATGGAAGACTAATGCATAGTACACAAAAGCTTTTCATGCAGCCCAATTAAACCTACCATCCCAGGTGCCACCACCAACTGAGGGAGAGGAAGAAAGCAGGAAAGAGAGAGGAAGAAAGGTGAAATGAGAAGTATGACAGGATGAAATTAAGGAAGAAAAAAAAAAAAAAGACGAGAGATGTAGCTGACTGCGACATTCAACAACGTACACGTAAGTTATACACTATGCTCGCTATCTACGCACACATAATCTTGTGGTAAAAGGATTCAGAAGCATTTTAACTGCACACAATGACACATATTACATGTCTAACAAACAAAAACCTTCTACATGGTTATTTACATATAGTAAAGAAAACAGTCGTCACTGCACAGACACACCCTCTGTCTCCATGCCGTCGCCCTTGGGTGCCTCGCCGATATCGATAGTGAACATGACGATCTTGGGGGTCATGGTAGACATTTTGTTGCTGAAGCAGAACTTGTAAGTGCCGTCCATGTGTGCAGCCACAGAGTACTTCCCGCTGGACTCTCGGTCTCCTTTATAGATCTGCTTCCCGTCTGGACCTGTAATCTGTCAAGCGAACAAGGTTAAATCACACCACCGTCAAACAGCTGCTTGAACAGGGATGTTACAGTGTGACAATCAGTCATGAAAAACAGCTTAAATAACAACAAAATTGGCCAGTTATAGTTTTTTATTTCACCTCTAGAGGCGAACTGTATGTACTGTATGACGACAGCGGACCCTTCTCAGCCTCTCCCACAACGGACGCAACCAGGAAACACCATCGGTTTGGAATTCTGCCGATAACCGATAGTTCCAGCAATCGGTTATCGGTGCGGATTGCTGGAACCAATCGATCGATCGACCTCTACTCACCTGTGACGTTTTCAAATGCACAATTTTTAAAAATAAATAAATAAATAAATAAATAAATAATAATTTGCTCGATCATCCAGAGATCGTGCGTTTTGAATCCTAACGATGCCACATCCGTGACTAGGAGTCCACGACAGCATAATCGGCCCTTTTGGAGGTACTCCGTGTGCTTCCAGCGCAGAGACCAGGGTCTAAATTAAGTTAAGGGTAAAATATTTCCCACTTGGAAAGTGGTACTTTTTCAAAAGTTCAGGAACTTTGGGGAGTGGGACTTGGCCACTGAACACGCTGATTGGTTGAGTGCACACAGCATTTTATTTCAACCACCATTTTTAAAATTTGTGTTGCAGTGCATACAGTAACAGCTGTTTATTGCGATTCGAATCAAGACAATGGAGTTTCTTAAAAAATATGACTGATGGACTGACGACCTGCAATGGGAAAAGTATACTTACAATTAACAAGTCGGTTAAGCGAGCTGGCCGTTGTTCAAACAAACAGTGCAGAGAGAAGCTCGAGAAATTAAAAACAGGACTACAAGAAAATGGAGGATCACAATAATAACAGGAGCGGTTCCGACCCGCGGGTCAACAAGTGGTTTTCCGATTGGACTAATCTGCATAATCTTCATGGTACTTGAGACCGCAGTGGAAATGCAGTCAACAAAAGGTCTAGAGGAACCAAATGGTTCCTTGGAAAAAAGTTCCTGGGACTAACTGTTCCAGGTAATTTCGGTGGCTTTGTGAGAAAGCAGGCAAACAGGGAAGTTGACTGTTGACCGATTTACTCAACAGCCAATAGTGTTCGAGATGCACCACAACATCAGCGAATCAGAACTTGCTTAACGAATCAGCTAAATTCCCTGACTTTGAAGGCTCTAATCGACTTGGAGGATTTCCTCGCCCGTGCCTTGATACTTTAAGGAGTGCGAAATCCTAGATGACGAGACGGTGTGTGTGCTTCTGGAGTTATGCCGTACGCAACTTCGCAAGAAAACGATATTACGTCCTCTTACTCACGGACAAGCCCCGATGGTATAGAAAGACCGAACAGCGTTCGCAAACCAGCCTGAGGTAGCGTCGCGTCACGAATATCCGAAAGCTGTTCAGGACGAACTGCGTTTGCCGCTAACACGCTGCTACTCCTGAACAAGAAACGCCCCCAGGGGTGGGACTTACACCTTCCTGAGAGCATTTCATTGGACGAACACAAAACTAGTGCAGGATGAGTCATCGGGGGGAAAAAATGTTTTAACCATGACAAATTATAAAATTAAAATAAGACTCTCCAAAAAGAAAATATTCTTTTTAGATAGATTATACTATCATCTTGGTCCGTAAAACTAAATAAAGCTCAGAAATATCAAACCTGAAAGCAAAGTTCTCATTTAAAATGCCTTTTACCTAAAATTGTACAGCCCCAAAGCAATACGGATGATTTATACACATTTCTCTGTCCATTCTGTTTACCAAGTGAGTTTCTTACACGCTCCAGAAACTAGCAAGAGTATTATAATCACTTTACAGTCTAAATGAGGACGTCTGCGCAGAACTGTTTCAGCTGATTTGAACTTCTCAACAGGAATAACAGCTGTTACACACACATATACATACACACAGGAGCTGCTGTCTATCTTGTCTAATAAATAAACAAAACACAACACTCGTGTAAAAAAATTTAAATAAACAACAATAATATCCATTCTGACAAAGATCATATGAGTGAGTCAGTTATTGTAAGTAGGTTTTGAAGGTGAACTACCGACACAGCTGGCTCATAAAAACCGCCATGTTGTTCACACTGGCTTTGATAATTGAAAAATAAGCGAGTTAAATATAAACCTGGGCTTTAAATGGTGTTCCAGAACATTCTCTGTGTGTGTGTGCGCGCATCTACAACATGTTTGTATCGAACACATTAGGAAGCTAACAGGCTAACAGGGTTAGTATAGTATTAAAAGTGTCGGCTGCGTCCCAAACCGCACTCCGTTACACTGAGTAGTGTCCCTAAACAGTGCGGTGTTGAACGCTTTTCAGGCGCGTTAGCTTGCTTGATACGCTGCTCCGGAGATACTCGGTCGCGATACAGCAGTGTGGTTTTTTTTGTTGTTTTTACCTCCACGTCGATGTCCAGGAAGCCGCCCTCGGCCACCTCGAACATGAGGCCCATCTTGGTGCCCGAGTTGACTCGCTCGTAGAAACACTCCTCGGCGTGAGCATCAACGCTGACGAAGTAACCGGACGCGGTGGCGCACAGCGCTGCCAGGACAACCGCGACTTCCGAAAAGGTCAACATGGCGAAAACTCCGACTTTAACAAAATCTAGACATGAAAAGGATTATTATTATTAAAGTTAAAAGATATATATTATATATACAGTACGGCTTCGCGCTACTGGAGGAAGTGTAAGCCTCGGCGAGCCGCGGACATGCGGGGGAGGAGTCACTCACATCGCCGAGCCGCCGTGATCGCTTCTGATTGGACAGAACCGACAGCTTCCGCAGTGCCACGTAATGCTAAAAGTACGGAACAGGCGGAGGGACAAACTTCATACAGATTAACGCAACGCAAGTCTCTCTCTCTCTCTTTTTTTTTTTAACTATAGAGAAGATTCGTTACAAAAAGCAGTGGGGAGGATCGTTCAGAAGTAATCTGATCGGATTGGATCTAATCTTGAAACTGGGTTTGTTCAAAAGACAAAAAAAGGTATTCTGAATTCAGATTATATCATGTAATCCAATCTGGATCAAATCTTCAGTATGTGTGTGTTTTTTTTAGTAGGATCGGGATACCTGTTATCAAAAAAAAAAAAAAAAAAACCCACATGATTTTCCTCATCCCAGCAAAACAAAATGTAATAAAAGTTTAAAACTGGAAAACAATACAACATTTGATTCATGTAGTATTTAAATATATTTATATTTTGCACTTAATGTGTTTAACTGTTACACTGATAAAGTAGATCAAGTATACATTAGGCTCCCAATTAAGCCTTTAAAGTAAAGTAAAAAAGAAAAAAAAAAAAATTTTGTCCCCATAAATAATCCCCCAAACAGGTGTCAATATCGAAGACTTTAACTGTCATTCATCACTGTATATTAATTACAATGACACAATCATCAGAGATGAACCAGTCAAAAGTTTTTATTTTTGTTTATTATGTTTACAATTAATTGCATCCCTTATTGCCCTCCACACATGAAGAACTCAAAAGTAAGATGGATTACTTAATCCTGGATAGCAAAACATGGGATTTTCAAATCTGGATCATTCTGATCCAGATTGAACATTTTGAACCACTGGGAACAGGAGTTGGACCTGATACTCCTACATGAGCAGAGTCAAAGCCCAGGGTTATATAGACAGCAGTTTCAGGCTGGATAAGTGTGTTTGTTTGATTGTTTCCCAACCCTGGTCCTGGAGAAACACCCCCCTTCCTGCACACTTTAGGTGCAGGGGTGTCCGATCTTAGGCCGGTGTGTCTTCTGCTTGGTTGGAATGAAAACCCACACCGGGAGTGTGTGTATTCCAGAAAGCAAGGTTAACTTAGTCACATATACCCTGAACTCTTGGTCGATTAACCCAAACCATGCTTACTCAGACTGTATTGGATTTCACTGCATATGGTGTGTACTGTAACCTTAATTCTAGTGTCCTTACTAGAATATGCTCCTTATGTCTTTGTATATTAGTTTTATTTGTTTGTGCATTGAGCATCTTACCAGATTAATTTTCTTACCAGTTGCTGATGGACACATTGGATTAATGGACCCTCCTGCAACAGCACATCCTGCCACAGTTACACAAATGATCATTGTCTTCAGGTATTGCTTCTGTTTGCTAGACCAAACCTCATTAGTAATTTGCACTGTAGGCTAAAGAACAAGAGGCCACCTCTTCTGTGGTAGAAAATGAAGATGCTGGGAGGCCCACAGAGGTATAACGCATATAATTCCCTTTTTTAAAGATAAGTTGTGTGATATTGAAACTTTGTCATTGTCCTGTTTAAAGATTACAGCTGGGGATTTCTGCACAGAGGAGGGTCCGGTTAAAGGTGGGCAAAGTATTTGCCTACTGATGATTGATTTTGTCAATTATTGTTGGATGGTAAAGCAATACATTCAAATGTCTATCAATTACAGGGAAATAAAGAAACAATGAACCACACTTGACTGTACACTTTGTGCATCAGTAATTTAATTAGAAGTGATTTTTTGCAGATCACGTCTCAACACAACTTAACAAACCTACCCAAACTTACCCAGGTAAGTCGCATAACCTGCTCTCTGGAATAGCACCTGGCTGTTTTCGGATAAGATTGGACACCCCCTGTTTTAGTGTTTCCCCTGCTCTGACTCAGGAAGAATTGTTAATTAGCTTATTAGTTGAATAAGGTGTGTTGGGAGCAGGGAACACACAAAAGTTTGCAGGACAGGGGGATCTCCAGGACTAGGGTTGGGAACCTCTGGGTTAGGCTTATAGGTGGAATTTGATTCCATGCCAGATTTAAAAAAAAAAAAAAAAAAGAAAAAAAAAAAGACAACAACAAAAAAAAAAATCATGTGTGTCATGCTCTTCCTTTGTAACAAAGACAACGTGCTACACCGAAAAGCAAACCCCTCTGCATTGCGCTTATGCCACATGAGCCATATATATATATATATATATTACACACAGTATCTCACAAAAATGAGTACACCCCTCACACATTTTTGTAAATATTTGATTATATCTTTTAATGTGACAACACTGAAGAAATGACACTTTGCTACAATGTAAA
>JANDJT010000124.1:15041111-15051484 GCA_024331685.1 Stegophilus panzeri | reverse complement strand
GGGGGGGGGGGGGGGGGGGGGGGGGGGGTTGTTTAAAAAGTACATATGTTCAGGTGTCTACATACTTTTGGCCATATAATGTATTAACAGTGGTTCCTCGGCATGGTAAACACAGTTGTATGCCAGCGTTCATTGGTGCCTTTCTGTTATTAAGAGTAAACGTATTACTGAGTGGACACTTTTATTGCTGAAGCAGTATGGTTCTACAATTGCAGCAACCTGGATTTGTGATTTGCCATGCAGAATTATGTTTTAGTTGCCAGGACACACTGAACATAACATTTAACACCATATATATGATTTAACATTTGTTTATGTGCACTACTGTGAAGCATATTTAACCCTTTTTTACACATCTGCGTTAACACGACATGATACAAGAGACAAGAAGGGAGTAAAGCGCTTAACCAGATGGCAGACATCTCACACAAAGGTTTATCGTCGATCGCTACAATGATCAAAACTAATTATATATCTAGCTTTCTGCCTGTTTCCAAGAAGGCCATCGTTCCAACTTCAAATATGAGCCATGTCTTATTGCCTATCTCACTCCATTCCAAAATGCACTCTTCAGAAAAGAGACCCACGTGGCGTGTCAGACACAGTAGAAAATAGTAACACCAGTCGTGTATGTACACTATGATGCCAAAAGTATGTGGACACCTGGGCAGCAGCACCACCGGTTCTGAATGACAGGGACGTCTGGCATTATCCAGTGTGCATAGAAACAGTTACATATGTAGCTAGCGTTCTATTTAACTCTTCCTAACCGCTTGGGGTGGTGAAAATCACCTGGATAACATACCCAACCCAACCCATGGAGATCATCATCACAAAGGGAGGGATGACCTTGACTTTGTAGAAATTGGAGCAATGGCACACCATGAAGTAATACACATGAGGATGACATGTAGTGTGTCACAGTAGGGGCCAGGCATCCTGGACACCTCTAGGCCATGGCAACTTCCTTCACCCACTGAGCCAGTCTCTGTTTATACCTGGACACATCATTTCTCCATGACAGCAGAACAGTTGATCTGATGATTGACTAGTCACCATCCGGTGCAGATAGTACCATAGTGTTTAAGTCTAGGCTTAAAACGTACTTGTTTACTCAAGCATACCATGAGTAGACTTTCTATTACGCTATGCACAGTCCTAACAATCTCTTCTCTCCCTCTCTTCTTGTGACAAGCCATACACGATTTTATGGAGATACTAGAGATCCTGATCCTTTCTGCTCTCCCGACCTGCCAGATCTGTTCGGATGCCCTGCCGCTGGATGGAGCGCTCATCTACTCCAGTTCCAGATTGCTGGGACTTTCATTGCTTCTAAGGCCAAACAGACTTGAATATTAAACCATAATGAACTTTCCTTTATACCATCCGTTGTTACTCAGATGAGGATGGGTTCCCTTCTGAGTCTGGTTCCTCTCAAGGTTTCTTCCTCTTAACATCTTAGGGCGTTTTTCCTTGCCACCAGCTCGCTCAACTGGGATAAATTCATACATTTAAAATCTGTATACCGTGCTTATATGCTTCTGTAAAGCTGCTTTGAGACAATGTCCATTGTAAAAAGCGCTATACAAATAAAACTGAATTGAATTGAATTGAATAGGGTGCATGTGTAATGTAACAAGGAATGCTCTGTAGGTTCACCTTCATGGAACACTATGAGGTCAATCGATTGACCTTGGGCAGAAATGACGGGTTTAAACACAGGATCACTCTAGAGTCATCTGACCACCATCAGAGCCAGTGCATGCAGTTCTCCCACTCTTTTAACTGATGTGATCGCTAGCAAAAGTCTTTACAATAACCCATGTCAATTCAGCATCCTGCTTGGGCTCATAACGACAGGTCGTAAGGACCTCCAGCACAAGGGAGAGAAATGTGATAAGTTTATGTTCACTGTGCTGTGATGTTCAGCATTGGCTACTGTACCATATATTGTACCACAATAACATGTCTTGAGGTCCCTGCACAAAGGATAATACTTAATAGGATAATACAGGCGATGCACTGGATCCAGTCATTGGAATGCACACCATTTGTGGGATGGGATGATACAAAGCCTGTGTATGAGGAGCTCTTGCATTCAGAAGTGTTTCTTAGACTTTTCTTAGTAAACTGTGAGACCAGTCGTGGGCCGATGAGTCCTGTCCCAGCGAGCTGTATGGCCATGTCTGTCAGAGGTCCATCTGTGCGTTATCAAACCTTTCTAAAGTCTGTGACACCACTTCTGGGTGCAGACAGCACTCTGCCAGGCGTATTACACTACGTTGACAGCACGTGTGTTGCATCATTGTGCCGTCCCTGTAGGTGAATTGCTCTCAGTGGAGTTGGAGTTAACCATGGGTAGGCACATCTGAAAAGCTTTCGTGCAGGGCAGAGAGCACTATCCAACCTCATGACACCCTGATGACTGATGAATCGGAGCATCACTACATTCTCACTTCCAGTTTGTTGATGTGTTCAGGTCTCACACCAGGGCTCCACATGCTCCCTGTGCCACCACACTGCACCCCCAGCCAGTGAGTGAGGCATTCGTGGGTGGCTCTTTCAGACCCCTTTAGTGAGAAAAGCCTCACTTGTGAAAGTCCTCTGAACTACCGCTGCAGATGCAGTCTGCAATACTACCATGCTCAAGAGGAGATGGTGTCAAACATTCACCTTCCTGAATTTCATTAGCCCATGCAATAATATCTGCAGCATGCTGGGGTGACAGGTTGGCTAGCATTCTCGATTAATTTATCAGCACGTAGATGAATTGGCTGGCCAGTTTTGGTGTTACAGATTCCACCAAACTTTTCCAAGCTGGCAAAACAAGCACAAACAGTTAGATCCTGGATAAATGGGTTAAGTTGGAGAGAAGCTTAGATGTTTGAGTTAGTTAATTTATATGAAGGAGGACTCAATCACACCTCAATATCATCATCATCATCATCATCATCATCATCAACATGGAATTTATGACCCATTGGTCAGTTCAAAGTAATCTTACAACGCATCCGCTAAATGTATGTTTATCCCCTGGAGCTCCAAGTTTACACTTTGTGCCAGTACCTGAGAGCTGAAGACACAGCGAGCAAGGTGTCAGTTCAGAAACTGCAAAACGTCATCCGTAAGTGCCAAACAGCCTAGCAGCTAGGAGTAAGACATTAACTGACACTTTACAGAATTATAACAAATTTTCATGCCCAGGGTGCTATGTCACAAGTGCACCCACAATGCTATCGCCTAATGCAACTCTCCCTCTCAACATATTTCCCATTTGTGAATGAATTAAAAGTGTTGTGTGTTCAAAATGCAAACGCAGACTAAACCTCAGGTGGTAAGTGTCCATTGCATTTCTCTGTTCATTGTTGGATGGACAACAAATGTCTAAACTATCAACTCTGTTAGATTTAATCTCAGTGAAAGCCATGTACGTGCAGTGAAGTTCTTCCTATGATTGTCATGATTGCCTGAGGTTTTAGCTTAACGGTGTTCTTAGAAGCTGGCCTATTTGTACATGCACAAGTGTATGTTTCCCTTGGAGACTTCACTGCACTCATGAAAGTTTCTTCAGATAAAAGCATCTACCAAAAGCTGTGAATGTAAACACAAAGATTTCTAAGAGCTCCTTAGACCAGAGACGTCAAACTCGAATAACTTCCTATGCACGTTGGCATAGAGTATGTGTGTTCCCCTTAAAGCGCCACAGAATAACTTCCATCCATCCATTTTCTATACCGCTTATCCTTCAGGGTCACGGGTAACCTCAAGCCTATCCCGGGGAGCATCAAGCACAAGTTGTGATTAATTGTATTCTACATTTTCTTTCATTTTTCCACTTTATTGAGGTAACTTTCAGTACTTTTCAGTGGCACGTGTGACTAGTATGCCAACACAACTGAAATACACAATTTTCAACAGTCACAGATTTAAATGCTGCTTAGGAAAGAAGCACACGTTGGGGTCAATATTTCTCCTGAAAACTTTATACATCCTCTATATTGTATATGTAGGCTCACTGTTATAACACTGGAAATGCCACGATCCGACAGCGAAATACATCTGGCTTGGCTATCGAACTGCAGTGTTTCAGCTGATCAAACCAAAAATCAGAACCATCGTCTCATCTCCATTTAAGATACTGTATATAAGATACTGATTGAACAGGCAGCTGGATATTTTATTTTAACAATTCACATAAAAAGAACTTGCAAAATATAGCTATATGAATTCATATTTAATTAAAAGGCTGCACACAATGTCCACTCATTGGCCAAACTGAAACTGGCTGGAAAAGTAAATCACATGGCGTTAGTTGTTGATAGGGTTGTTCATGGCATCTCATTTGGCAACAATGAAGTAGGTGGTCCATCCGGCAAGGATCAAGGCACCAAATAGCACGGTGTAAGTGAACAGAATGAATCTCAGAAGGTCTCGGAAAGTCCGGAGAAAGCGGAGCATCAGAGGTTCTGTTTCGAGATGAATATCCATGTTCGACTCGAAGGGACAGCGAGGTCCAGAGACCTGTCGGCATAAATATTAGTTTGTGACATAAACAGGCCTACTTGGGTGCCAGAGACACACCTTGGGTTTCGGTCTCGATAGACTGGCACATAAATAATTTAGAGCATATGTGTGGCTTAAAATCACAGATCTGCCCAGGTTTGTACACAACATGGACAAGACTATACATTGTCATTAATTTCACTTTCACCACGAGTCATAGTTTTTCCCTACTTATTTGAAAACATATACTGAACTGTACTGTGGGGTTGTTACCCTGAGGTACACATCTTTTTTAACTGTAGTATGTATCTCATACACGAGTCTAATGTGAATGAAGAGGACCTTTAAAAATAATTGAAAATACAGTTGCGTTTTAAGATTTTCAAAAGATACACACTAGAGGTACAAAAGATGATGCCGTCACCCCAGTGATAAAGAAAGGTGCAGTTTAGTACGCTTTTGTTTCTGCGGGTGAAGCAAAATACGACAGTAGATCATGAAAACCTCTAAACATCAGAAAATGATCAGAAACAGCTATTAAAAATCTAAATGTCTGTATAATTCTGTTATTCTTTGATTTAAAAAAAAAAAAGAAAAAAAAAAGTACATTTTAAAATATACTAAACTGTATATTAAGTGCATTATTTTATAGTCAGAAATAAGGGTACTAAACTGTACTATTCCTCACCTGTACCAGTCCAGTGGGGTGGTGTCTATCCTCAAGTGTACATCTTTTTAATCTTCAATGTTAAATCTTTTTTTCCTGGAAAAGTGCATATAGTGTACATCTAAAGCTTTCCACTCTAAAAGGTGATTATGGTCCATGGTTAAAGGTACAGAAGATAAATGTACCAATCCAGCAACAAGGAAAAGTAGTACTGAGACTGAATAGACTGAGTAGTAGACTGAGTCTATGACGATTGTAAAAATTTTTTTTAAAAAAAAAAAAAAAAAAAAAAAAAAAAAAAAAAAAAAAAAGACATTTCTTGTTTTTTCTTCTCTGCAAAACAAGGTACCACAGTGCTATGTAGACTAACAAAAGGTCACTAAACTTGCACTACTTTTTATTTATTTATCTTTAAATAATAGCAGTAAGGTGTGTACATTGGATGTTGCAATATTCCGTTTAACTGTCCTTGAAGTGAAAAGACAACCCTGTGAAATATATTCGCTGTGTTTGATTTAATCAGGCATGCGCTTTTTTTTCTCTCTTCTAAAGATAAAGTCGTTCACTTACCTTGGGAGGATGTTATTTCTCTGAAAGTCACTACAGAGTAAAGTGGCGGTGCTGTGCGTCCTCGGGCTTTTATTTCTTCTGCTGATAAGCTGCTGCTCGTCCTCATGCCACATGAGTGGCCGAGAAGGAGGCAATTAAATTGATTACGAGAAGCAGGAAACCCTTGGGTCCGTGCTTCTGGGAGTAAGAGAAGCATTCAGCACCTGCTCCATGGGCGAGTTCCGGCCCGTCTCTCTTTCTCCACTTCTCTCTCTCTCTCTCTCTCTCCCTCTCTCCACTTCTCTCTCTTTCTCTCCCTCCCCTCTTTCTTTCTCTCCCTCCCTCCCATTCTCTCTGTTTGTCTCTCTCACATCCAACAGCCTACACTGTTAGAAACACATCACAAGTGTCAATAAGAGGAAGCTATTTTCAACTCAAAATTGTGTTAATTAGCTCAATTACCTGTCCTAACCCAAAGACAAATAAACGCAGCTGCACTTTCATACGAACCATCAGAACCTTTAATGTCACTTTGACGAAATTTCAACTTTAGCTCGCCTCATTATTTTTTTATTTATTAATTTTATTTTAGTTTTAAATCAGTGGAGCGCTTAAAAAAACAAAAAAAACAAAAACAAAACAAAACAAAAAAACACGTCTCAGCTCAGCCGAATGTCTATTGGACACTTAGTGCCCTGAGTAAGGTGCAAGAGCCATTGTGTTCATGTTCTATGTAGTGCACTTATATAGGGAGTGTGGAGCCGTTGGGACACAGGCCAGCTAGTTCTAACTTCCGTGTTTTTCCCGCGCTGAGGCGCTCGAGCGCAGCGCGGTCCAATCATCGATCAGCGAGTCTCAGCTCGCGCACAGTAAGCGGTTTATCCGGAAAGACAGAGAACAAATGGCCCCTTAATTTAATCAGCGTCCTCCGCGGTCGAGTCATGTTCCATTCCGGCCCCAGATCTCCAGACACAGGCCCATTATCGGCCTGTTACACCACTAATTGCCGCTCCTTTGTGCTCGCCAGCTACTTTTCAGGCCCACTGACTTATTTTATAAGCTTATATTTTCTGACTGCAGACGAGCTCCTACTCTTATAATCTAGCTAAAGGTTTTCATACTGACTACACTGTTCTTTTACTAGACTCACTGTCAGAGCACGTTAGTGTCACCAAAACACAGTCTTTTATTTTACTTATTTATTTACAAGGTCAGTGAGCAAATCATAACTGCATACACGCTGTATGGCACCGACATCTTAAAGTATATTAAAAAAAATAAATCAAACACAAATACAATTTCCCAGGTCAGTAAGCAGCATGCATCCATATCTCCTCATATCTCCTGCTCTGTTCTCGTTCAGTCAGGGGCACGGTGAATCCGGAGCCGATGCCGGGAACACCTCGGATGGGACGCGCCATACACACGTTCACACACAACTAGGGGCAATTTCGTGTAGTTGATCCACCAACCGGAATATTTTCAGGAGGAAACCCGAGAACTCGGAGGAAACCCACGCGGACTCTTCGTCAGAAGCTCCGTGAGAGATCAGGATCGACCCAAAGCTCTGATGGGGCAATACTAGTCATCATACCGCCCCCTGTTCTGTTCTAATCTCTTTAATTGGACACTCTTCGTTTCCTCCTTAGAAGAGTTCTTACAGAAGGAATATGAAGGAAAACAGTCATGTCAGAGAAATAAGCTGCACTGTTGCACCATTTTAAATCAAGGGATCAGCGCTGTCGCAATTTCGGCAACGGTTACCGACGGCACTGGGAATTGCCAGAAAAGCGGGTTAATGAAAAGAGAACACTTAATGACTTAAACGCATTGAGTTTGTACTTCTGTATACGAGATAAACCGGTGCATGTTGTGAATGGCTCGTGGGACATTTTCAGGGTGTTTGCACTTCAGGACGGTCCATTAGAGATTTTATCCAGCTGGTGCCGTTGATCAGTTTGGTGGCAGCAATGATGTACTCTGTCCCACCGTCCTCCATCTGCGACAGGAAGCGGAGTGCGGCGATTTCTGCGTACGTCACGCCGCCGAGAAAGAACACCAGCGTTGTCCTGTTCTCTCCCTGCTGACCTGCGAGGTCAAAGCGTATACATTTACTCTTTACACGAAAGCACAACAGTCCGATTAACTGTTTCCATATCCACCTTTTGCGTCATTCACAATTTCCCGAAGTGTTTATTTTCTGGACTCATTCAGGTCTCACAAGCATTAAATAAAACCAAAACAGGAGACTAATGACTGTTTATCTATTCGAACGTGGGGTGAAAACTGTTAAAGCAAAGCCCCCTTAAAAACCCAAGCAATGCACACCGAGAGTGCAGCTGAGAGGGTTTTTCAATTAGCACCTTTTTGCCAACAGTACATGGCAAGTACCAACATGCACTCTTCATAATAACACTCTTAATAACTTGAAAATTAAACAGATCCAATAGATTTATGGTTTTTACCTATATATTATGGGAAGCCTGTATGGTTTAGATATTATTTTTATGTGCCAAGTCTCCCCAATCATGAAGACAAAGACAGACGAGCAACAAAACGTGTAAAAGACAAAAGCTCCTCTTATCTTTGGCCACCATGGGTTCAACATGTTAGCTCAGTGTGTGTGTGTGTGTGCAATAAAACTGAGACAAAGTGTCCTTTTAAAACCGATGTATACCTGAATACACGATTAGCAAATCAGTCGTTCACTTTAGAATTTACACCTTGCTTTGACGCGTGTTTTCGGTGATAACCTTTGTCCACATTTAAAAAGAGAATGGACGCGAGATCGGCATTATGGAGAATGTCCTGACCCACAGGATTCAACATCAAATTATTCTCATCTAGCATCAGTTGTGTGATATGAGGAATGAGATCTGAACCCAATGCGTATAAACCACAGACAAACACACAAACGGCAAGGACGAGGTCGTATCCCTTATTAGACAGACGTTCATTTCTAGATACGCATTTTAATGGGAATTGTGTGCGAGTTCACCCACACTTACAGTGTTAGAAACATTGATGCGTTTATTAATTAAGCATAAAGTCCTAACCCTAGAATTCTAGTCTAGTCTAGTGTGATTTACCTCTTGCGCCATCTCTACTTAAAGAGAGCGATGCAGCAGCGCTTTAATCCTATAGCACCAGAATCAATAAACGCAGCAATATAAACATATTTAGTGGGTTTCTGGGTGGAGTTTTCCTTCAAGCTTAATATTAAGGTCTTACACAAGCTGGATCAAGCATGATCAAACACAGCTCTTTTAAAGGGTGGTTCTATTTTATGGTGTCAGGACTCATCCTATTGTATATGATGCAAATTTGGCTTAAAAACACTCCATCCATCCAATTTAAATACAGCTTATCTTACACAGGGTCACGGGGAGCCTGGAACTCTATCCCAGGGAACTCGGGGCACAAGGTGGGGGACACCCTGGACCGCGGGGCACAGTCGCACACACACACACACTGTGGACAATTTGGAAAGGCCAATCAACCTACAACGCAAGTCTTTGGACTGGGGGAAAGCACGGGGAGAACGTGCAAACTCCACATACACAAGGCGGAGGCGCTTAAAACACTCTTTCGCTGCGGACACTTACGTTTCTTATGGAGACCAGGAGGAAGCTGCTGTCTCTCCTCAAAGTGTGGCCCAGGCAGCATTTTCAGCACCTCTTCGATGCTCCTCCAGCCCGGCCGAGTCAGAACCTGAGTGAGCCTCACGCTGAGAGGAGCGTAACCGCTGTACACATAGGAGATGTCGTTGGGGTTCTGGCAGAAAAAGATGATATATCATGATCTCTACTTATTAACGTTGGCAAATGCATTCTCACTAAAGGCCATCGAACACTGCAGTAACATAACAGTTCCACCATTACAGGTTTGCTCATCGCTGTATAACAGAATAGTCAGCGAAGGCTGAATATGAAACCACTACCTCTCAAACTGAGCTGTACTCATCACAGATTTAACATCTTTGTAGTTGCTACAAAACAGAACAATATCTGATGATAACTAGTAATGATGTTCTCACTAATTAACCAAATATGGAATTGCTATACTCTATATTAAAATTTTTTCTGTTTTTAAAATGTAAAATATTTTTTTCTACTCAAACACTGGGTTGAGCCTCTTGGGTTATTTAATTGGGTTATTTTCTCAGTCTTGGGTAGTCTTGTGTAACCCAACCGCTGGGTTAGTGGCCGGGTTGTTTTCACTGACGGTTGAATCAATGACCCCTTCCCTTCACCTCAGCACAGCTTCTTGGGTCAAATCAACTCGGACTGTTTGAATTCGCCTCAGGTGGAGGTAGCGGTTTTCACACAGACAGACCGTTAGATTTATTTGGAGAAATATTTATCCATAGAACCATTACTGTACACTAGAAAAAGCAAGAATGTGCGATAACAGTCCAGTTTACATGACAGTAAATGCACCGCTATCTTTGTTAGCTTTGGCGAACTTGTTTGTAATGCCCACTGGATCGTAAGTTGAAGTTGGTTACTCAGGTTTTTGTTTTTTTGTTTTTTATGTTTTTAAGTCACCTTTGATGAAAATCTAACATTTTCGTCTTAAATATACAGTGCATCCAGAAAGTATTCACAGCGCTTCACTTTTTCCACATTTTGTTATGTTACAGCCTTATTCCAAA
>JANDJT010000124.1:14961470-14976157 GCA_024331685.1 Stegophilus panzeri | reverse complement strand
GATTTAGTTAATAAACAAGTAAACTACATTCAGGCAATATCAGAACATTATTATTATTATTATTATTATTATTATTATTATTATTAAACTGTAATCTTCCTTACTGCACCACATTTTATTTCAGTTTTGAGGTTCCTGAAATATGTCCTATCGATATTTCCTTTAGTGTTAACTCGATGCGGACTGTTGTTTTACGCTCACAGAAAGCATCGTAGTCGAAGTCGGGACAGACGAAGGTCTCTGTCGCGCAGTCGCGAGAGGCGATCAAAGAGTCGCGAGAGGAAGAGACGACCCAAGTCCCGATCCAGATCGCGTTCCAAGCACAGACAAAGGAGCAAAAGTCGCAGCAAAAGCAGGTATCTGTTATTATTCACTATGATTTGCTAAATGTTTATTGCCATTGCCAAGGATTACCAATACTTCAATGACACCGTTAACCTTGGGTTAGTCTATTATATTTCTCCATCGTAAAATTACCCAAACCATTAAAACCGAACCAAGTTACACATTCATTAGGTTTTCTCAAATCAATCATATGCCTAAATGTTTGAGAATAAAAAAATTGACAGCTGAATATTTCGTATTGTTTCCATTTCCTCTTGCAACAGAGAGAAGAAGAAAAGGATTGAGAAGGTGAAAAGGAAGAGTCACAGTCGCTCTGCCAGTCCTGTGGCTTTCAGGGGCAGAAACACAGCTATGGATGCACAAGAGGCATTGGCCAGGAGGTAGAGTAGTGTTTTAAATTTTAAGGGTTTAGAAGATTGTAAAGTACATGCTGTAGGATATTTGTGTGTGTGTGTGTGTGTGTGTGTGTATAAATTAATATAAAGAACTGTTTAGTTATATACGTTTCTAGATGGTTGTATATGTCGGAAAAGCTTTACTTGATTTATATTTTACTTTGGCACACAGGTTGGAGAGAGCCAAAAAACTTCAAGAACAGAAAGAGAAAGAGCTGCTGGAAAAACATCAACAGCAGCAGCAAGAAATCGTAGCAGGCAAGGAGCTTTATTTTGCTGTATTTTAACATTGTTTAGCCATCTGGTGAAAACTAGCTTCGTCTTTAACACTTTGTTTTTTGACTTGACCCCCCAGCAGCAGCAGTGGCAGCAACGCCGTTGCTCTGTGACAACGCCCCAGCTGCCGTCTCCAGTCCGGTGCTGAACGTGGCAGCGCTGCTTGCTTCTGGCACACAGGTCACACCACAGATCGCTATGGCAGCTCAGATGGCAGCGCTGCAGGCTAAAACGTTGGCGGAGACGGGCATCGCTGTGCCGAGCTACTACAACCCCTCAGCGGTCAACCCCATGAAGTTTGCTGAACAGGAGAAGAAGAGGAAGCTGTTATGGCAGGGGAAGAAGGAAGGGGTGAGAGAGGGGGCGGAGTCTGTGTTCAGGAAATCGAGTTTGTTTTCAAAACGGGATTAGTCTTTCGTCAGAAAGAAATCATATAGTAATGGCAGAGGATACCCAAAAATGTATTTGCACAATGTTGCAATCAGGACCAATGGAGTCCATCAGTCAGGAGGTTACAATCATTACAGTTAAGACACATAAAAGTACAGAACTGTGTCGAATTATGAAATTGATGGAATGGCCAGCATAATTAGCATTTGGGGAAACGTATACCATTAAAATGGTCGTTGCTGTCATTTAAAATCTTCATGTTCTTTGTGTTGAAGGATAAGTCCCAGACTGCAGAACTTTGGGAGAAGTTAAACTTCGGCAACAAAGACCAAAACGTGAAGTTCCGCAAACTGATGGGCATCAAAGTAAGTTCAAATCCTGCACTCGTTCTATATGGAAATGTTTTTAAAACGAAGCGCTGTAAAACGTAATTAACTCTCGATGGTACTGATTGAGAGGAAGGTAGGCAGGTTTAGATCGGGGTGTGGAAAATTCACGGCAGTTAAGACATTGGGCTACTGATCGGAAGGTCATGAGTTCAATCCTCAGCACTGCCAAGCCACCACTGCTGGGCCCTTGAGCAAGGCCCCTTAACCCTCAACTTCTCAGATGTATAAATGAGATAAATGGAAGTCGCTCTGGATAAGGGCGTCCGCCAAAATGCCATAAATGTAAAATTACAAACAAAACATTTTAAGGCTGTTTTATGTATATACTCACCACCCACTTTAATAGGAAAATATGACTGTGTGGTGCCCATGTAAATAAAAATACTTGGTTATAATACATAATAACAAAGGACCTTAAAGTTCATTTTCCTCAAATCAAAATGGCTCTCGCCATGAATATAACCATAGGAGCTGGCGTGGCGTTAAATAGGAGAGAGAGAGATTTTCCTCAAATCCATTTCCACTGGTTCTTCTATAAAGAAAACTTGATATGGAAATTCAGATGCGTTTTATTCTGCAGTGTGTCTGCTTCTGCATTAGAGGAGGTGTAGATGGATGAAAGGGGTGAAAATGTAGTCCCAGGTTTGAGGCCATGTATATTGTGGCCTGTATGTGCAACCAGGAACGGAGAAATGCAGAGGTCAGAGTTTGGACTCACCGCTGCAAGCCTGAAGACGTGTTCCAAATCGAGACCTCAGCACTAGAGGGTTCTCTCATTTAATTCTTAACCCAGATACAGGGTCTTCTTCCACTGTCCGTACTAAGTTACATCTTTGTAGTCTTCATTTTGTCTTGAGTGCACTCGACTGTATATAAACAGTCGACTTTGTTCACCTGTAGGCTGAAGACGACCCATCTACTGGAGACCTCAACGAGGAAGGCATAAAGACTCTGCAGCAGCAGGAAGAAATGTTCCGTAACCTGGATGTGCAGTATGAAATGGCACGCTCGCAGACGCACACGCAGAGGGGGATGGGCCTGGGCTTCTCCACGTCTTTCTCTTCGCGAGGGATGGACCCTGTCTGAAAAGCCACCGTTTCACTATTCCATCATCGGCTCAGCTTGTTTTTAACGCGTGTATAGAAAGCTGACGCTTTAGATCGCATGGATGTTGGTTTGCATCTGTAATTTATTCAAATACCAGTTTTTGTCTTGAAAGAATCCAGATGTAAATACGAGTGATTTGGTTTTATGTTGGGTTTTTTTGTTAGGATTGAACTGCAGATCTCCGGAAATTTTACACAAAAGGTGCAATAGGAAGCCGCATAGCTTTATGGGGGATTTGAATGTTGTAACTTCATTTTCATTTCTATCAGTCTTTTTTTTTTTTTTTTTTTTTTTTCTTTTTTTTTCTTTTATATATACATACATAACTCAGTTTCCCCTGTGGATAGAACAGATGTTGCTTAGAAGCCTGCTATGAAGAACATGACCGAACTCTTACCATCAAAAACACTGGCATAGTGGCCACAAGTGTGCCAAGCTGTTGTAACTGCTTATCACATTAAATTTTTTTGTTAGTCCAAAAATGTTACTGTGATTATTACCATCTTTCAGTAAATAAATTTGAAAATGTTTACCCCTTAAAGAATTCCTAGTCTTGGGGGGGGATGACCCTGTTCTTCAAATTACCTTTTTGAAAAAGGTATTTTTAATGTATCCTTTCAAGAAAAGATCATTAAATACACATTGAGCTCCACACAGGCATGGCAGAGAAATGTAATTAATTATTAATTAATAACAAAAACTGCAGGGCACCGATGATGAACAAGTTGTTTTGTCTTTTTCATGCTAATGATTAGTGAGATCTGAAAGCCAAGGGAATAAATTCCTAATAGTTTGGGGTGTTTGAGTATTTCAGTTTCTCTTATTTCTAGTCATTTGAAACTAGGTTTGCTTTGCTAGTACTCTTCCTACTACTGGAAACTATTAGCACAAATGACTGAGTGCTGAAAATGTTCTATTTCTTCCATTTCTGGAAAACACCTTTTAAATAAATGAATTGTTCTGGAAATATGAGTGAGGTGCTGGACAAAAAGGTTTCACCTCTTAAGTTCGCTGAGATATCTGAACATATTGTAGTTGGTCTTTGGTGATGGTAGAGGCGGAAGGAGAAGGATTTGAAACAATTTCAAACTTGACCAGAAGTTTAAAAAGTGAGTAAGACTGTATGCTTTAATATTACAGTGGAAACGTTTGCACCCCCACAGATTTTAAGAGGTGTGGGGTAGGTAACGTGACACTGCAGTTTATAGAATTTAAAAATCGTGCGTCAATGCTTGCTGCCTGTGAGGCTGTGGTCAGAGCGCCCGTGCTGACCCGTGTCTACCGATGAAAGCGCGTACAAGGGGCATCAGAACTGGACCATGGAGCAATGGGAGAAGGTGGCCTGGTCTGATGAGTCATGTTTTCTTTTACATCATGTGGGTGGCTGGAGAAGAGCTGGCACCAGGATGCACTATGGGAAGAAGGCAAGCTGGTGGAGGCGGTCTGATGCTCTGGGAAATGTTCTGCTGGGAAACACTGGGTCCTGGAATTAATGTAGATGTTAGTTTGACACGTACCACCTACCTAAACATTGTTGCAGACCACGTACACCCCTTTGTGGCAGCGGTATTCCCTAACGGCAGTGGCCTCTTTCTGCAGGATAATGTGCCCTGCCACGCTGCAAAAACTTTTCAGGAATGGTTTGAGGAACATGACCGAGTTCAAGTTGTTGACATGGCCTCCAAATTCCCCAGATCTCAATCCGATTGAACATCTGTGGGATGTGCTGGACAAACAAGTCCAATCCCTGGAGGCCCCACGTCACACTTTGCAGGACTTAAAGGATCTGCTTCTAACGTCTTGGTGCCAGATACCACAGCACACCTTCAGATGTACTGTGTGTTCTGACACCTTTCAATCATAGCCAGAAATCTGTGCTACAGTAGCTCTTCTGTGGGATCGGACCAGACGGGCTAGCCTTCGCACGCCACACGCATCAGTGAGTCTTGGGCACCCATCACTCTGTTGCTGGTTCACCGGTTATTCTTCCTTGGACCACTTTTGGTAGGTGCTAATCACTGCACACCGGGAACACCCCACAAGACCTGCTGTTTTGGAGATGCTTTGACCCAGTCATCTAGCCATCACAATTTGGCTCTTGTCAAAGTTTATCAGATCCTTACACTTGCCCATTTTTCCTGCTTCCACCACATCAACTTCAAGAACTGACCATTCACCTGCTGCCTAATAAATCCCACCCCTTGACAGTCCCTTTGTAACGAGATAATCACTGTTTTTCACTTCAGCTGGCAGTGGTTTTAATGTTATGGCCAATCAGTGTGTATATTGTATGTATATTGAAAATCTGGCTTCTGGCTTTAGAATTTTGAAATATTTAAAACAAAGAAAGTAAATGTTCAAGTTTTCTGCACTATTTCTAGGTCCCTATTTAAATGTAATCAAATGTGTGATATTGACCATGTTAACTGCTTTGTACAAAAAGTTTCCTCATGCCTAATCTCTTACGTTGAAGCATGTGTTCAGACGACTGATGGATTTGATCTAAAATGGACCGTAAGATTTTACACAAACTTGTGGAGTCCGCACCGGCTCGAGTCCGCACTGTCATTAAAGCAAAAAGTGACGTACCAAATACTAAGAAACTCTGAAATTCATGTAAATATTTCAAAGATTCTACTTTTCACTCCAGCTGTTGTCAGTAATATAATTTGTATTGAAAATTGTTGTATTAAATTAGAAAAGAATGCAAAATTTTCACTAGTGTGCTCAGACTTTTGGACCCCACTGTATGTGTGTGTATGTATGTGTATATATATACATATATATAGATAGATAGATAAATAGATATAGATGTGAAATACTAATTATGAGAGACCAATGGTTTAAATAAATGTTATTTGATCGATATAAGCTGATGTTCTATTGATTTGGCTGCTTTTCTGGATGTTGCACAGTCACCGGGCAGCGTGCTTACTTAGCTTCCATAGAGTTATTATTGCACCTAGTGGTCAAAAATGGGAACTGCAACAAGTGCTTATAGAGAGTCAATGATGGGTATGTTAAACTGGGCTTGTTTAAAATACTCTGTGACCACGGAGATCTTGTTTTATATCCATCAGAATTAAATCAAATAAATTTCTGCAAACAAAAAGATAAGTGGAAGTGCACATAGTGTGTCCTGATGTACAAAACCATTTCTTTTGTGAGATACCATATTGCAAAATATTGCATAAGTGTGCACACCCCTTTTATAATGTAGCATGTGACTGTGCTCAGAATGAACCGTTGAAGGGAATTGATCAGGAGAGGGGTACAAAAGAATTTCCAAAACATCAGATGTACCATGGAATACAGTGAAGGCCATCATCAACAAGTTGAGAAAATAGGGTGCCACAGTGACATCACCAAGAACAGGACGTTCCTCCAAAAACTGACAAAAGGACAAGATGAAAACTGATCAGGGAGGCTGCCAAGAGACCTACGGCAACAGTAAAGGAACTGCAGGAATGTCTAGCAAGTACTGGTCACTCCAGATAAATGATTTCTCCTCAAATAAAAAGCTTCCAAAGCTCACCTAAATCAACCCAAACTGTGTGGAAAAATATGTTTGCGACACTTACGGTTTGGCCCAGAAATAAGGAGACGGGAGGCAGGCTTGGGACAACTCAAACAAGCTATTTATTTTCCTTCGCTTTTCAGTGATTTCATTTCACTAGGCATTTCTGCACATACACAAACACGCTCGGCTCTGTGCTTCTCAGCTCTCTCTCTCCCCGCTCTGTATCCTTGCCACCGCTCACTGAAACAGAACGCTCGTTATAGAAATCCCGTACAGATGTAGATCCTTATCACTCACTATTTCCACCTCCGCCCCCCACTCACAAACTGGTGCTTGACCACGCACCCGCCTCCACAATGTTACTGTCTAATGAGACCAAAGTAGAACTTTTTGGGCACTATTCTAAGATATTTTTGGTGCAAAAACAAGACTGCTCATCATGCAAAGATCATCATACTCCATACATGGAGAAGCATGAATGTGGCAGCATCATGCTATGGGGCTGCTCCTCTTCAGCTTGTACTGGGTCTCTAGTCAAGATAAAGGGAATCATTATCAAGCTGGATAGTTTGCCTCTGTTAGACAGATGAATATGATGATAAATTTTACCTTACAGCACGATAACGACCCAAAGCACAAATCCTGTGGAACGACTTGAAGAGAGCTTTGCACAGGAGATTCCATCACAAATTGGTATATTTGGAGCATTTTTTGCAAGGAAGAGTGGAATCAATTTGCCAAGATGTGTTAAGTTGGAAGAATTTTACCCAAGACCACTGTAAAAGTATTTGTTGAGGGGTGTGCACACTTTCGCGACCAGTTTATAGTTAAAAAAAATTTTTTCTCTCAACCGCAGCCCGGTCCATATTTTATTCTCTCTGTGTTGTGCAAGATGAGAAAGAGCAAAAATGCAGGCCCTGAGGATTGGTTTGAAACACTGATACACATCATGGAGTGGGAGCCCTGATACTGATAATGATGTTGGTGGAGGTAGTTATAAGAAACGGAAGTCACAATTAGTGCCAGCAACATTTCGGTTCAAGCAATTAAACCTCATATAACCTAAATACCAAAATCAAAAGAGCCATTCTGTTTGATCACCTCTCAATTTATTAATCACACTGTAGGAGCACAGATCAAAGGCATGTTTAGTCAGAGGCATGAACACAATCATATCGCAATGCGATACAGTAATGCAGAAAATCTTATAATCACTGATGTATCAGATGTAATCAGCATCTGTGGTTCATGCTGTAAAAATGTTTTGGAGTTGACTCAATCATGATCACAGTTTGACAGCTGACATTTGCACCGGTTATTTGATTAAAATTAAACCTTAAATTTAATTAACTAAAACAGTGAATTAAAGAATTGTATGATATATGGCCAAAAGGTTCTGACCATTATACCCTTATGTGCTTCTTGAACATCCCTTTACAGATTTAATAATAACCTCCACTCTTCTGGGAAGGCTTTCCACTAGATTTTGGCGCGTGGCTGTGGCGATTTGTGTTTGTTCAGCTACAAGAGCATTAGCGAGATCAGGAAGTGATTGCGGATGAGGAGGCCTGGGGTATAGTCAGTGTTCAGAGTTGAGGTCAGGTCTCTGTGCAGGAAACTCGAGTTCTTCAACTCCAACCTAGCTAAACCAAGTCTTACATGCTGGACCAGGCTTGGTTCCAGTAAGGGAAACTATTATGCTACAGCACACAAAGACATTCTGTACAACTGTGTGCTTCAAACTTTGTGGAAACAGGTTGGGGTAAGAACCACATTTGGGTGTGATGGTCAGGTGTCTACAAACTATTGGCCATAAAGTGTAATAAAATGCATCACTAGGTTACCTCCTGATTGCATAACTGTAAGCAAGTGCGAGATCACAAGTCACCACTGTCACAAATGCCACATCAATGGCCCTGCTTTCTCGGATGAGATGTAAAACCGAGGTCCTGACTGTCTGTGGTCATTAAAAATCCCATGAGACTTCTCGTAAAGAGTAGGGTTATAACTCCGGTGTCCTGGCGAAATTCCTCCATTGGACCTTATCTATCATGACCCCCTAATAATCGCCATCCCTGAATTGGCTACATCACTCTCTCCTCTCCACCAATAGCTGGTCTGTGGTGGGCGTTCTTGCACAATATGGCTGCCATCGCATCATCCAGGTGGATGCTACACACTAGTGGTGGTTGAGGAGATTTCCTGCCCATACAATGTAAAGTGCTTTGAGTGCCTAGAAAAGCGCTATATAAATCTAAGGAATTGCTCTCTGGGTGGGAAAGATGGCATTCCTCTTTACATGTGACCACCTCTTCACCTCTTTAGGGAGGAGCTCAGTCTCCATATCCTCCACAGGTCCTTAATATGTGTTCATGTCTTAAATCTTTCCACCTGGTGACTTGTGCTGCTTTTGGCTTCATGCACATCTTAACCCAAGACAGCTTGCCTATACAGAGCCTGTAGCAAAGGACTGGAATGAATGTAGTAGAGATGAAAAAGAGTCTGAAGCAAAACCATCACGTCTTCAAGATGGCGGCTTTTTTGTTTTGGAAAGATGACACTGTTAGCTTCGCATTATTTGGAGGAAGCTCATGTTGGTCCTCAACTGGGACAAGTTGTGGTTAAAAGTTAAGTATTAGGCCAAGTGTCTGTAAAGTGAAGCAGGAATTCTAAACAGCTCAGATTTGGGAGATACCAAACACATCCAAGGATATAACGGCACAACAATAATTTCTCTCTACCTGCATATTAGACTGGAATACAAGACATGAGCCACGCCTGTGATGAGGTTATGGTTGGCAAACTCCAGTATGAGCAAAACAATGGGATATTCACTGAGCCTTTTCCATGTTGCCGCTTCTTCGCTGAGGCCCATCCAGTGTATCAGCAGGTTCCTCATGGCCTCAGGGAAGAGCTCGGTTGCTAGATCTTCCGCTGGAGGCAGGTCTTTAATGTGTTCAATATTTCTTATCTTAAATCCTTCGACCTGGTCACTCACACTGCTGTTGGCTTCATGGAACTGTCGACCCAACCAGCTAGCCACAGCCTGTAGTAAAGGACTGGAATAGATGGAGTAACCATGAAAATGAGTTTGAAGCAAGACCGTCACTGCTTCTGCCAGTTTTTCCTCATCTACCTGTCCATCAATCCAATAATCAACATAATCCAGAAGTTTCAAAATGGTCTCTTCTTGGTTTTTGTCCGCAATGGACGTGCGTTTCACCTTGTTTCCTATGCTACAAAGTCTCTCTGTGAGTACGCTAAAGTGTTTCGACTCCACTGGTTCAGCCAGGGAGCAGTAATCATGGTCTGCAGAAAAGGAAGTACCTCCTTGACCAGATGTTGACTCTAAGGTCATTTCCTCCAAGTCTTCCACTGTCTCCTGAGAGCTTAAATGGTCCTCAGTAGATACAGATATATCACTAGATAAATGACTAACTCCCACTGGTTTCTCTTGATCACTGGGTTTTGGTGGTTTCGTGTCGCGCTGGATTCCAATGTTGTACACCGAGTTCAGTTGATCATCGTCAATCCGAGATTTCCACAGATCCTGCAAAGGAGAATAAGGTTGAATAAAGATTCTCAGAACGCTGCTGATATTCAAATGTCTTGAACTGAAGTGCACCAGCCTTATACCATATAGCGGAGAGATCGCTGAAATAAATTTAATCTATCTTTAAATTAAACTAAAACACAGTGCTGAAATATGTTCACAATTGTGTTTGCATGTGTACAATTGCGACTTTCTAAATTGAAAGGACCCTGAGGTGCTACAAGTCAGTTCTGAAAATCGGATCAGATATGGGAGCGGCATTTACGTGTGTGATAGCGAACATTTATTTCATGTAGCTACACGTTTATTTTACATGATTTTATTTTAAAGATGTTCTTTCATCTTTGTTCCAGTAAAAACATTTTGATAAAATATATTTTTTTAAAAACCAAGAATAACAAGAAGACACCTAACTATTCTGGTTTACTTTATCCCTTGCTATTTGTTAACACTAGAAACATAGTATAAAAAGGGCTGGTAGATAAAGACTGTATTGAAGGCTGCTCTAAACATCCTGTGGAAGTGTCACTTCTTCCCTTGAGTGCTTGAGAATAAAGTCGGTTTGCTCAGAAATCATGATCTCATTCCTTCATTTGTTTGTGATAAGAAGGAAAATCCACTCAACGTGTCAGCTACCAATCTTTTATGGCGTCTGGTGCGTAGTGGCTTATCAAAAGAGTTCTCTGTCCCACTCATAAGATCTGATATCAGTCTGTCGCTGACAGTGACTGTTTAGTGATTAGCGTAGGCAGGAATGTGCTTGTTCTTGTGTTTACTGTAATGAAAACAACTGATACTACTTGTTACTACTGGTAAATTAGTGCGTCTTTCACAAAGAATTTAAACCCGAACTGGGTGTGGCCCACTTATAGTTATAGCCTTTTCTTATACGTTGGTGCTTGAAAGTTTGTGAACCCTTTAGAATTTTCGACATTTCTGCATAAATATGACCTAAAATGTCATCAGATTTTCAACATCAGAAAGAGAACCCTGACTCACTTTAAAACACCTGACTCTAATTTCACCTTCAAATTCACTGCTAATCCTACATGTTCACATACTTTTGCCACTCAGACATGTAATATTAGATCATTTTCCTTAATAAATAAATGACCAAGTGTAATATTTGTTTAATGAGGTTTTCTTTGCCTAGTTTTAGGACTTCTGTGAAAATCTGATGTTTTGGGTCATATTTATGCAGATATATAGAAAATTCAAAAGAGTTCACAAACATTCAAGCACCGTTGTAGTTGTTTCCATTTCCCAAAATATAAACAAATTAGTCGGCAGTTACTAAGGATGAATGACTGAACACTGTAAAAGCATTGCACACTGTTAATGACTTTGGTCTTTCTTTGTCCCGTGAGCTTCATATCTGACCACTTGCTTGCGTCTGCATGAAAGAAAAGACCCTCAGTGCTTGGTGGGTGCCTTGTGAACCTTTCTGGCAAGGTTTCTTTAAATAAATAAATAAATAAATAAATAAATAATGTGCCTGCTATTATTATCAGCTTCTAAAGTGTTAAATTCTAAATTTACAAATAATTATATAATTATTAATAATCATTCACACCCATAATCATTTTACTAATTCACAAAGATTCATGTTATGAATATCACACCTCATCAACACAGTGCCCCATTCATAACATCTGAAACCAGTAAACCAGTTTGCCTACAATGTGGCATTTACTCACCAGCCACTTTATTAGGAACATCTGCTTTATTAGGAACATGGACAATTGTTCATAAAATTGGGGGGAAAAAAAAAAAAAATCCCAACAAAAAATTGGAATGGAACAATTGTGTTGTCTTCTGCTGTTGTGGTCCATCCACCTCAGGGTTGGAGTGCATTTGAGATGTTTTTCTGTTCACCATGTTTGTAAAGAGTGGTTATTTGAGTTACTGTAGACTTCCTGTCAGCTGTAAACAGTCTGGCCATTCTCCTCCAATTTCTCTCATCAACAAGACATTTCCTCCTACAGAACATCACTGGATGATTTTTGTTTCTCTCACCAATCTGTGTAAACTCTAGAGCATCTATCTAGTACTAACAACCACACCGCAATCAACATCACAGAGATCACATTTCACGACCGTTCTGATGAGTGATGGGAACATCAACTGACGCTCTTGACCTGCATCTGAATGATTTTTATAACCTTTCACTGCTGCCATAATGTTGTCTGATTGGATAATTGCCTGACTATACAGGGCTACAGGTGTTTCTAATAAAGCGATCAATGCATGTATGTGGTAGACGAGCCAGATGAACTCAGCAGTTCAGGTGAAATATACACTACCTGAAACGACTCCAAGACTGACAGCTGCTCTTGTCTACTGTAAAGCTCAAAGGCGACTCGAAAAACCCCGTGAACACTGTAGAACCACAAACTGTTACTGGAACAAGGGACTCGTAAGCCTTGGAACCTGAGGTCTGCAAATATACATCAGACAACACAGCAGCTCATTAACAATGTCCATCTGAGAATGCCGCCATTTCCAGCTGTTTAAATGAGCTCCGAGGTGTGATACCTGTGGAGAACACCAGTTTGGTCGCCAGTTCCCTTTTTGCAAACTTGGCGTGGTACCTGGGATGGTTCTCGGTGCGGATGTCCGTGTTCAAAAAGAGATCAGCTCCAAGAAACAGAGGGATCGCTGGCTCCTTTACAAACCAAGGCATGAAGCTGTTAATTGTCCACAACATTTACAAAGTAGAATATGTGTTATGTTAAAAAAAAAAACAACAACAACATTTATTTACCTCATTTGTACTTGGTTTGGTCACTTGAAAGGAATCATCACCGACTAGATACAAGAATCGAATTCTCCTTTTGCCACTTTCCCAGTATGGTAAGTTGGTGACTGAGACAGACTTAGTGGTCATTGTTTTGATTTTTTTTCTTTCTTTAACGGGTTCTACACCTTTTTACGTGATTACACACAAAGCTTAATATCAGGTTAGAGTGTTCTCTACTGCATTACAAATAGGAACAGTTTCTCCCATGTTAGGTTTTTTACACCTTCTAGGCTTTGGTTGAAGTGCTTTTGAAGTATTGCAACCCAATTACGCCCAATCAAGGAATGGCTCCAGAAAGTGGACTTAACCATGTACACATTTGAAAGTATACTGTCATGAAGTATTTACTATGAAGCCACACTTCAGTGTCAGGATTGCTGACATCCTGAACTGTGTGTCCTCGGTCACTGCATAAATAAGAAAAAAGAAAATCTGCATCAAACTCCAATCTTTCCCATTATTACAGATGAATAATCAGATCTGATGAAGAATATCAGACTTGATCTAATCCTGGCGTTTATAAACTGACTCCAGGTCTGCCTCTCTTGTCCAAATCTGAGGTTGTAAGTTTAAAATCAATTTTTAAAAAAAGTGTCCATGATTTAACGCACAATGCATCACGGGTGCTAAAATAACGTTTTAATTGAAATAAATAAAATATAGCGTTAATCCAAATAGAACAGAAAGTTGTAAAAAGCTCAAATAAAATAAAACAGCTGATACTACGCCATACGTTTATTGAACCCGGTATTGTAATTAATGCGCATGCGCGGCTGTGTTCTTCTTCGTTGTTATTTTGATTAGACGCTTTGCATCCAGTTTGTTTCAACAGCGCCACCTTCCCGCAGATTCCCTCACTCGCTGCTGTTATATCTACTCTACAGTCCCCTCTGGAACAACAAGGTCAATCCATTTGCTTTTGTTGTAGACTGAAGACATTTGGGTTTAAGTTCTAAAGATGAATATGAGAAGAGAGATTAGAATTTCAGATTTATTTCCTGGTGTGTATATGGGGACGTGTTAAACGACATGACAGCACATTTTTTGTATCAAACCACCCAAACACCTACCAAGTAGGTGTTTCTTGTTACCCAGGTGTGTCGTGTTAGATTGATTGTTTAAACAGTAAATAGCTCTGAGTGTCTACTCTTGGTATTAGCCTTCAGTTTCACCTGTGAAATTTGCTGCATTTGTTGTTAAAAATGTTAAGACAACATGAAGACCGGCGAGCTGTTTTTGGGAGAAAAGCAAGCCATTTTGAAGCTAGAAATCAATCAGAGGCATTGCACATAGTAATGGGCATAGCCAGTACAACAATTTGGTCTGTCCTGAAAAAGAAAACCACTGGTGTGCTTTGAAACAGACACCGAATGGGTCAGCCAAGGAAAACAACAACGGCTGATGAAAGAAACGTTGTGAGAGCTGTGAAGAAAAACAACCCAAAAAACAACTGCCAGTGACATCACCAACAATCTCCACAGGGCAGGGGTGAACGTATCACAATCCACGGTTCGAAGAAGACTTTGAGAACAGAAATATTGAGGCCATACCATAAGATGCAAACCACTCATCAGCAGTAAGATTCAGAAAGTCTGATTGGAATTCACAAAGAAATACAGAGATGAGCTACAAAAGTTCTGAAACCAAGATGAACCGCTACTAAAGTGATGGAAATTCCAAAATGTGGAGAAAGAAAGGATCTAAATCATGATCCAACACATACAACTCATCTGTGAAACATGGTGGAGGTAATGTCATGGCTTGGGCTTGCTGGGCTGCTTCTGGAACAGACTCACTAATATTTATTGAATATGGAACTTATTGAGGGGAGGAGGTTTGCATGTTCTCCCCGTGCTGCGGGGGTTTCCTCCGGGTACTCCGGTTTCCTCCCCCAGTCTAAAGACATGCATGG